>CAWUFW010020530.1:0-148636 GCA_963921515.1 Calotriton arnoldi
CTCATATGTGTCACGTTGCCTGTACTCACATGCCTGTGTTGTCCTTGCTGTTGCAGTTCGTATACACAGTGTAATTTTGCAGTTCATCATCCCCATAACAGCACCCACGTTGGAATCACGACAGAGGCAAGTATGGTGTATTAGTGTGTTTATTGTGATACATTTGTGATAATAGTGCATAGGATGGATTGTAGCTGTACATGAATCTTGCAATCCCAAGTTCCTAGGTGAATTGAAAGTCCAGGTAGACAGGATCCCCAGTATCGGGGCCACAGTTGTCTGACACATTGTTCCAACTTGTACTCCCATGCAATGTGTGGGAGTAGTGTTGCCATCAACAGGGTGAACAGTCTGTGCACAAAGGCGAAAATCCAGAACAGGTTCAGGCTTCCTGGGAGTTGGCGCTGGCCATCAGCCTCTCACTTTCCCTCCTCGGACGCACCCTCTTCTTGGGGGGCCTCTATGCAGGCTGCTGCGGTGCAGGGGACTCTCCGCCAGAGTCCCTCTCCCTCCCTGTGGCAGTTGCAGTTTGTTCGGTACCAGATGTTGTTGGCACACAGGGAGGTGGGACTGGTTGCTGTTCATCTGGCGGAGGCATTGCAAAATGTCCCTGTGCACCGCCGTCATCTCACGTAGGTACATCCCACTTGGACCTCCACGCTGACATGTGGAGTCCACACGGTGACATGTGTGACTCCACGTGGGACATGTGGGAGTCCAAGCGTGGCATGATGGGCAGCCTGCTGCTGTTTGATGTCTCTGAGGAGCCCCACTACCTGGCTGAGCTCTCCGGTGCTGGACTGGTACGCATCAGCCATGCGTACCAGTTGTGGGTCTTCATGCACACCAGCAACGCCTGCAAGCAGCGACGCTCTGTCTCCCACTCCTCCCACCACCCCTGCTGACATGTGCAGTGTGTGCAGTGGCACGCACAGATAACCCTGGTCCACCTTGGGGTTGGTGGTGGTGGTGGTGTCCATGGCCCCAGGTTGGCCCAGGGTCACTGCGCTGGTGTTGTTCCTTATTCTGTCCATGTCGGCAGGGATGGTATTCGTGGTGACAGTCGTTGGAGGGGTGGGTGCAGGGGTGCAGCTGGTGGTCCTGCTGGTGCTGCAGCTGGTGGTCCTGCTGGTGCTGCATGCTGACTTGCACCGGATGTGCCAGGTTGTTCTTCATCGTCCGAGGAGGACAGAGGCTGCACGACGCCAGTGAGCTCGGCATCCTCTTGAGCCTGGGACTGGGACTCTCAGCTGCCTGCTGCTGTGTCCCCATCATCACCTGTTTTTGGGAGACACAAACAATGTATGTCATGTTTCTGCAGGCATCAGTGGTTGACACACCTGACAGTTGTGACTGTGCCTCTGGGTGCGGGCCTGTACATTGCATTGTCCTAAGTCGTCACAGTCAGGGGTTGATATTGGTGTGGCACATTGTCCTGCATTATTTGGGCATTTCTATGTATTTTCTGGGGTGTGAACATGGTCTGCATTGATTGTGTTTGGTTGACAGCCAGACCTCCTTCTCCACCCACCCACCCAGCCAGTCAGTTATCCCACCATGGAACGTGCTTGCGTTGCAGGAGTGTAAGTTGTCTCTCAGGATGTCAGGTCAGTGGTGTCCTGCTGTTTGTTGGTGCACAGTTGCTGTGTCAGGGCCTCTTGTGCTCCCACAGCAGTAGCCAGTGCTGGGCCATCTTGTGAGTCCTTCTCCACTCCCTGTGATGTGTGAGCATGGTCTCCAGGGTGGTGTTGATGGGCCAGCTGTGGGGCGTGAGCCATGTCTCGTGACTACGTACTCCCATCATGCCCCACTTGGACTCCACGCGGACATGTGTGAGTCCACACGGACATGTGTGACTCCACGTGGGACATGTGGGAGTCCAAGCGGGCATGATGGGCAGCCTGCTGCTGTTTAATGTCTCTGAGGAGCCCCACTACCTGGCTGAGCTCTCCGGTTGCTGGACTGGTACGCATCAGCTATGCGCACCAGTTGTGGTCGTCATGCACACCAGCAACGTCTGCAAGCAGCGATCTCTGTCTCCACTCTCCCACCACCCCTGCTGACATGTGCAGTGTGTGCAGTGGCACGCACAGATAACCCTGGTCCACCTTGGGGTTGGTGGTGGTGGTGGTGTCCATGGCCCCAGGTTGGTCCAGGGTCACTGTGCTGGTGTTGCTCCTTATTCTGTCCATGTCGGCAGGGATGGTATTCGTGGTGACAGTCGTTGTAGGGGTGGGTGCAGGGGGTGCAGCTGGTGGTCCTGCTGGTGCTGCAGCTGGTGGTCCTGCTGGTGCTGCATGTTGACTTGCACCGGATGTGTCAGGTTGTTCTTCATCGTCCGAGGAGGACAGAGGCTGTACGACGCCAGTGAGCTCGGCATCCTCTTGAGCCTGGGACTGGGACTCCTCAGCGTCTGCTGCTGTGTCCCCATCATCACCTGTTTTTGGGAGACACAAACAATGTATGTCATGTTTCTGCAGGCATCAGTGGTTGACACACATGACAGTAGTGACTGTGCCTCTGGGTGCGGGCCTGTACATTGCATTGTCCTAAGTCGTCACAGTCAGGGGTTGATATTGGTGTGGCACATTGTCCTGCATTATTTGGGCATTTCTATGTATTTTCTGGGGTGTGAACATGGTCTGCATTGCTTGTGTTTGGTTGACAGCCAGACCTCCTTCCCACCCAGCCAGCCAGTCAGTTATCCCACCATGGAACGTGCTTGCGTTGCAGGGAGTGTAAGTTGTCTCTCAGGATGTCAGTCAGTGGTGTCCTGCTGTTTGTTGGTGCACAGTTGGCAGCAGGGCCTTGTGCTCCCCACAGCAGTAGCCAGTGTCAGCCATCTTGTGAGTCCTTCTCCACTCCCTGTGATGTGAGCATGGTTCAGGGTGGTGTTGATGGGACAGTTGTGGGGTGAGCTATGTCTGTGACTCACGACTCCCATCATGCCATTGCCTCCACCCCACTTGCCAGCATTCCCATACTTACTTGCTTTTGTGTGGAGTTCAGTGGGTGTGGGTGTGAGGGCAATGGCAAGATGGCTGACAGTGGTGTCCTGCTGTTGGTTGGTGTGCAGTACCCAGCATGCCCTTGTGCTCCCCACGACACAGCAACAGTGTCAGACATCTTTGATGGGCCTTTCCACTCTCTGTGGGATGTGCATGCGTGAGTGTGAGCTTGCTGGGCCATGTGGTGGGGGATGTAGGGCTGTGACTACAACTCCCATCATGCTATTGCCTCCACCCCCCTTCCCAGCATGCCCATGCTTCCTTCCTTTGACTCTGCTTCCCTGTGGGGTGGGGTGGCTGTGCTGACAGGATGGCTGGGAGTGTTGTCCTGGCAGTTGTTTGGCTAAGAGTCCCAGGAGTGTCCCTGTGCTTCACACAACATAACCCAGGGTGGTGGTGCTTTGTGGGATCTTGTGTTAGGATGGAGGGCATTGCATTCCACCAGGTGGGTACTGTGGAGTTTGTGTTGGGGAGGTGTGAGGGGAGGTGCTGGTGACTATAGTCAGTGCTGCAAGTCCCCCTTCCCACGCAGCCAGCCAGATATCCCACCATGGAACGTGGCTTGCATTGCAGGGAGTGTAAGTTGTCTCTTCAGGATGTCAGTCAGTGGTGTCCTGCTGTTTGTTGGAGCACAGTTGCCAGCAGGGCCTTGTGCTCCCTACAGCAGTAGCCAGTGTCAGCCATCTTGTGAGTCCTTCTCCACTCCCTGTGATGTGAGCATGGTTCAGGGTGGTGTTGATGGGCCAGTTGTGAGGCTGAGCAATGTCTGTGACTACGACTCCCATCATGCTATTGCCTCCACCCCCTTCCCAGCATGCCCATGCTTCCTTCCTTTGACTCTGCTTCCCTGTGGGGTGGGCTGGCTGTGCTGACAGGATGGCTGGGAGTGTTGTCCTGGCAGTTGTTTGGCTAAGAGTCCCAGGAGTGTCCCTGTGCTTCACACAACATAACCCAGGGTGGTGGTGCTTTGTGAAATCTTGTGTTAGGATGGAGGGCATTGCATTCCACCAGGTGGGTACTGTGGAGTTTGTGTTGGGGAGGGTGTGAGGGGAGGTGCTGGTGACTATAGTCAGTGCTGCAAGTCCCCCTTCCCACCCAGCCAGCCAGATATCCCACCATGGAACGTGCTTGCATTGCAGGGAGTGTAAGTTGTCTCTCAGGATGTCAGTCAGTGGTGTCCTGCTGTTTGTTGGTGCACAGCTGGCAGCAGGGCCTTGTGCTCCCCACAGCAGTAGCCAGTGTCAGCCATCTTGTGAGTCCTTCTCCACTCCCTGTGATGTGAGCATGGTTCAGGGTGGTGTTGATGGGCCAGTTGTGAGGCTGAGCAATGTCTGTGACTACAACTCCCATCATGCTATTGCCTCCACCCCCTTCCCAGCATGCCCATGCTTCCTTCCTTTGACTCTGCTTCCCTGTGGGGTGGGCTGGCTGTGCTGACAGGATGGCTGGGAGTGTTGTCCTGGCAGTTGTTTGGCTAAGAGTCCCAGGAGTGTCCCTGTGCTTCACACAACATAACCCAGGGTGGTGGTGCTTTGTGGGATCTTGTGTTAGGATGGAGGGCATTGCATTCCACCAGGTGGGTACTGTGGAGTTTGTGTTGGGGAGGGTGTGAGGGGAGGTGCTGGTGACTATGGTCAGTGCTGCGAGTCCTCCTTCCCACCCAGCCAGCCAGATATCCCACCATGGAACGATGCTTGCATTGCAGGAGTGTAAGTTGTCTCTCAGGATGTCAGTCAGTGGTGTCCTGCTGTTTGTTGGTGCACAGTTGCCAGCAGGGCCTTGTGCTCCTCACAGCAGTAGCCAGTGTCAGCCATCTTGTGAGTCCTTCTCCACTCCCTGTGATGTGCGCATGGTTCATGGTGGTGTTGATGGGACAGTTTGTGGGCGGGCAATATGTGTGACTGCGACTCCCATGATGCTATTGGCTACACTGACTTGGCCAGCATACACAGAATTCTCTTCCTTTGAGTGGTCTTCACTGTGTGTTGGTGTTGTTGTGGTGGCTACATGTGTGGATGTGTGTGTTAGTTCTATTTGTGCCACTGCCTAGCTGTAGTTGTGGTTGTGTTTGTACATGTGTTGGCACAGTTGGATGTGACTTTTTTGATGGCATGTGTTGTGTTTATCTGACTGACATACACATTTTGGGATGATTCTGTTCTAGTTGCTGTGTAATTGCTATGAGTGCATGGTTTGACTCTCCCTTGACAGTGATGTGTGTGTTTTGTGGCAGTTTATTGTGTACATTTGTTGTGTACTCACCAGGCTCTGGGATGTCCTCTAGTCCATATACGCTCACTGGCGGAAGGATGGCCCGCACCTTCTCCTCCCAGGGCCTGAGTGTATATTGGCTTGGCAGGAGGGCCACTGCCGGTGTGTTGGCTGTTGATGTAGTCTTTCTTCAGCATGTCCCGTACTCCTCCTGCGCACGTCATACCACCTGTTCTGGATGTCCGTCTTTGTGCGCCGACATGGTGATTGTGCGTTCACCCTGTTGATGATCCTCTCCCACATCTTGGTTTTCTGCGACATGGGGGTCTGTTGGACCAGATGTGCCAAACAGCTGTGGCTCCACCCTGAGGATCTCGTCTCACCATGACTTCCAATTCACTATCTAGGAACTTGGGATTCTTCTTGGGGGCATGGTGATGGGTGGTGATGGTGGGTGATGTGTGTGTTGGTGTGCAGGTGAGGTGTGTGGGTGTGTGTTGTGCTGGGTGTATGTGAGGTAGGTATTTGTTGGTGTGCTGATGGTGTGTGGCTTGTGTGAGGGATGAGCTGTGGGTGTGTGGTTGCTTTCTCTTGGGTGCTGGCAGTGGAATGGCATTTGCAAAGGCTCATGGTTGTGATTTGTGTCCTTTATATAGGTGGAGTTGTGGGTGTGTCCTTGTTCTCTGTCCCCACCCCCCCAGTATTTATTGGCTTGGTAATTGCATGTTTGGCCTTTTTTGGTTGATTTTTCCTTTGTGCTGTTTGTGTATGTTGGAAACGTTCTGTGACCGAGTCGGACCCTGCATTGGTCTCGTACGGTGTTTTCCGCTTCGCTCACGCTGTGTTTGTGCAGTTTTCTATGCTGCGACGCGTCGGTCGCGGTGTATTGTGTTGCTTCGGCTCGGTTTTGTGTGCGCGTGTCGGTCGATGCGGCTTGTCCTCCGTCCGACTTCGCTCAGTGTTTCGCGCCTTGCATCGTGACTTAGCGGTTTGGAGTTCGCGTGTACGTTTCGGTCGGATTTGTTCCGGTGCGTGTCGGTCGGTTGGATTCGCGTGTTTTTCCGGCCGGATTGCTGTTTTCCGTGCGGCTCGGTCGGTCGGCTTGGTTTCGCTACGTGTCGGTCGGATTTTTCGCGCTTTGCATCGTACTTGGCGTGTCGGGCGCCACGGGTGCGTGTCGGTCGGTATTTTTTCCGGATCCGAGTCGGTCGGTGCTTTTTCCGGCCTGAATCGGAATCGACCCCATATGTGTTTCTGATTTCAATGCACATTTTTCCTGGCTCTCGCAGGTCGAAATATCTGACCGCATTTGAAACCTAAAGGAACAGCATGCCTCCTTGGTCTATTTCCTCCATGGAGGTGTATATTAATTAATTTTGAACTGGACGATGCATTAACCACGAGATATGGTTAGACTTAAGAATCACATTACAATAGGGCGTCACAACGTTATTTATTTTGGAATTCTCAGGTGTGTCACGAGACCTGTCACAAAATGTCTTTATTGATTTTGGTTTGTTTACACTTGATCACTTGCGATAAATGCATGAAATGGTTGATTCGAATACAAGAAAATTTATAAAAGCTTGCAATGACTGTTTTCCACTTCACTGTGCATTCAACAACACACCACTTTTTGGACTATTGCATAGAGCAATCAAAGACAGCATGATTTGTGTTTTCTTATTGTATACTCATTGTTCGTATTACAATATTGGCATTTGTATTATTTTTAGCCCTGAGGAAGTCGTAGGGGTGACACCCCCAAGCGACGAAACGCGTTGGCTAAGGCTAAAAGAAGTGGATGGAATAAAAACACGCAAGAAGATACAGAATTTTGTCATTGTGTCATGATACTCTTTAAGTGTACCACACTGTAATTTGATTTGAGCAGCGTGTGCTTCGAATGTTGTAAACTGTTTGTTTCAATCCTGGATTGATAAGTGGGGAAGTAGGGTGTATCTTCCCATTCTGAATGCACCGCTAATAACAAAAATTCTTTGTAATTGGCTGACATTTGTTTGTAAATTCTATACGAGCGCCTGAACCCCATGCGCCCATTTCAGTAGCCATGTTGGGTGTGTGGTTAGGAGGAGTGATGAGGAGGAATTCCGTTTTGGTAGTGTTGCGCTTGAGGTGGTTGCCAGTGAGCCAGTTTTGAGTGCTCTGCCGAGTAGAGTTGAGGGAAATTAGGTCTTCTGGGGAGGAGATTTTCAGATACAATTGAGTGTCATCTGCATACATGTGATAAAGAATGTTTGCAGAGTTCAGTGCGTCTGTAAGAGGATCCAGGAATAAGTTGAAAAGATTGGGTGAAAGGGCGGACCCCTATGGTACCCCTAGAGTGACCACGGAGGGCTGAGAGAGGGATTGATTCACCTTGACTCTTTGGGTTCTGTTGTAGAGGAATGATGTAAACCATTGCAGCACAAGCCTGATCGGCCCATCCTTGTTCCAGTAGGGACAGTAAACTGTCTTGTTTAACAGTGTCGAAAGCAGAGGATAAGTCAAGTAGTATCAGAAGACATGATTCGTTTTGGTCCAGCATTTTTAATATGTCATCCATGATGTGAGTGAGTGCAGATTCTGTGCTGTGTCCTTGATGAAAACCGGATTGATATTGATCCAGGAGTTGGAAGTTCTCTATGTGGTTGCAGAGTTGAATTTGCACCCATTTCTCTAGAAGTTTCGCCAGAGTGGGGAAGTTGTTAAAATCTGAAAAGTCTGCATTATATTTTTTTAGAATGGAGGTTACCTGCCCTACTTATCGGCAGTCAGGAATAGTGCCTTGCCGTAGTGAGGCATTAACAATCTTGGGACCATAAGTGGAGAATAGCAGCTTTTATTTCTTTGAAGATTGATGGTGGTAGTGGGTCGTTGAAGTGGTTAGATGGGTTAACCGCTAGAAGAATGTTATAGATGTCACTTTCATTGAGGGAAGTGAAAGTGTGCCAGGAGACATTGTTTTTGGGGACATCCCCCGGGGGACCAAACTGGTCTGTGACCTGGGAGGCGAGTGGAGAAGCAAGCCCTGTAGATGGAAGTAGTTCCCTCTTTGAAAGTCGTTTTCAATGGTTTTTGTTTTCTCCAAGAAGAATGAGGCGACTTCCTCACAGTTTGGAGGAGTGATTTCTCCATGGTCAAGCAGGTTTGGGGCATTAAGCGATTGCTGCTTGACAATTTCAAAAGGTTTTTGCGGTCAATCTTTGGCTTGGTTAAGCTGAGTTCTAAAGAAGTCGGCTGTTGCATTTTTGATTTTCCTGTTGTATGTGTTCCTCGTTGATCTAAGGTGTTTTAGGTGTTCAGTGGAAGGTACGGCTCTCCAGGTTCTTTCTGCTAATCTTAGATTGCGTCTTTCAAAGTTTAGCTTGTCATTGAACCAAGGTTTGGAGATTTTAGTGGAAAAGTTTTTTTGTTGAAGGGGGCAATAGAATCAAGGACATCAAGAATAGAGGAATTATAAAACTCTGTGAGGTCATGTACATCTATCATGCCTGCTATGGGAGTCAAGGCAGTGTTACATCGGGTTGATAATACGTTAGGGTTAATGTTTCGGAGATTTCGTTTCCTTTGTTTTGTTTTTTTGGGTTGGTCTCTCTTTGGGGTCACCTTCACGTTGATGAAGAAGATGATGCTGTAGTGGTCAGACCAATCGCAGGGGATAATGGAATCCAATTTGATGTTGTTCATTTTAGATATGATAAGGTCCAGCGTCTCTCCCTTGTTGCTGGTTGGACTGTCGCAGAATTGGATCAGATCGTGATCTGATAGGAAGGATTTAAGACAGTTCACTGCATGGTCGTTTGGGTTATTCCAGTGGAGGTTGAAGTCTCCACGGAAAATTTGGGCCACTCGAGGGTCATTGTTGGATGTGATGACTTCCATGATTTGTTCAACGAACCGCAGATTGTCTCCAGGGGGGTGTAGAATGTGTGTAGTTTGCAAATGATGCTGTTGCTTGTAATGTTGATGCAGAGATATTCACTGGTAGGTAAGGTGACGGTTTCTGATTGATACACAGAGATTGTGTTTCGGTAGATGCAGTCTATTCCACCACCAGGTTTCCTAGTTCTGTAGAGTCTAATTATGTCGTAGCTAGGAGGGACTAGAAGGTCTAGGATAGGAGGAGAGGAGCTGTTTAGCCAGGTTTCCGTGAGGATAATTATATCAGGCTCATTTGTGAGGATGAAATCGTAGATATCGGGTGCATGTTTACTAGCTGATTTGCAGTTGAGAAGTACACATTTCAGTTGGCTAGTAGAATGGCTAGTGGCAGCCCGAGAGATGTTAATGCGCTTGAGGTTATCGCTATTTATAAATCTGTGATTGTGGGTGGGTTCTCTGTAGGGGTTAGCTTGAATGGCTTGGATTTGACCCCGGTAAGACTTATTAGTGTCTATTGGGTGGGCATAAGAGAGGAGGAGGTCGCGGATGTCACTGTCAGATAAATCAGCCTTCAGTCTCCTGGGACGAGAGGAGGCATTGGGGAAGGGTATCGTTTTTGAGTTACGATGATAGGTGTGCGGGTCTTGGGCAAGATACATGCCTGCTTGTGTGGAGATGGGAGCAGGGGTGGGAGGGAGGGTAGGAGGGCATATGGGCTGCGAGTAAGACGTGGGCGATAAGAAGTTGATCAAGTTGGGGGGTATAGGTTCCGAAGAAGGGAGCTTCAGGGCATAAGGAGAGGCTTTGGGCATACCTGGGGAAGCCTTGCAGAATAGTTCCATGGAAGGGAGATTGAGCAAATGATCGGCAGAAGGTTCAGTGGTGGGGGACTCTTTGTCAGGCCAGGAATGTATTTGTAAGGGGTTGGCAACTAACTATTTGATTCCTAGGCCCTGCTGTGGATGAGAACTCTGGCGTTGCTAGGAAAGGAGAGTGGGTGAGGTAGCAATTGCTTGCGGTATGCAGTGGGCTGAGTGATGTTGGAGTAACCAAGGACGTTTGGTGTGGCATGAGAGCGCCATCATGGTAACCAGGGTGATTTGTGGGGGGATCTGGACTCTTATTGTTCACCGCTTTCTTGAGGATAGTGAAGATCTTATCCATTGTAGCTAGATTGTCATTCAAAGCATGTATTAGGATATTACTGTTGTTGTATAGGGATATGGTAATGTTCGCATTGCAGAAGGGCGAGGGAGATGCAGATAGTTTGAGGCCATAAGAAGTTTTTCTGGTGTCGGTTATTCGAAGCATGGAATAAAAGACATTCCTTCATTGTGCACGTTGTTTAGAGTGGAAGATGAGGTCATTGGCTAGTTTACCCTTGTTGGCGCAGAAATATCAGTCTGAGATGTGTTTCCGGGCAGGTTTTGAGTAGCTGGTGTTTGTGCCTTTTAGGTGCACTTTTGGATAGATTGGGAGGATATTTAGTGGCGAAGGCATGGAGACCTGAGGGTTCTAGTTTTGTGACCATTATATGATGAGAGAGGGTATCTCTGGGGGAGAGAATATGCGCCCTCAAGGAAGGAGAAAAAAAAAGGAGAGGTAAACTTTCCCTCCACCTCTTCCCTTCCTTCCCCCTTCCTTACTTTCTATTTTTTTATACATTTTCTCCCTTTTCATTTCTACTTTCCCCTTTCTTCTTTTTTCCCTTCCTTTTTCCTTTCCTTTCTTTCTTTTTCCCTATTCTCTTCTTTTCTTTCCTTCTTTTTCTTCCTCTTATTCTCTTTTAATTTTTAAGGGTCACTGGGAATTGTTATATGCAGTCAAAGATAGCCAACACTTTTGCAAGGTTGTGTGTAGGAGGGTGCTACCGTGCTAGTCCTGTTTTAGTTTTAGTTGCACTTCCAAGTGAGGGGGCGCCATTCTGTGAGTGAGCCACGTCGGAATCACAAATGGAGGTCTGGACCTTGAGGGTCCTGATGACCGGTAGAGCTGGGGTAGCCATGTAGGTGCACGCGTTTCATGTAACCATTCTATCCAGGGAAGAGGGGAGGACCACAGAACTTGTTCTGATGCAAAACTACACAGTGTCAGGACGGCGTAGGGGTCAGAGCGAGGACCCTGATCGACAATGCTGGTAGATGGCGGTATAATAGGTGCCGAAGTGATCAGGACGAAGGGTGTAAAGGTTCCGCCTGAGCTCCCCACACCCTAAGCTCGCGCTACACTGCAACCATCGGACAAAAGCCTGGCAAGCTGTTAGGGGCTGGCGGTTGATTTCAGGAAGTCGGCGATGGTTGCCTTTCTCTAGGGCCAAGGCACGCTGCAGCTTAGATCTGGCAAATGTGGGCGAGATGAGAGGCGAGAGCATCCATATCCACTGGCGCTCGACTGCTCTCATGCTCGCGCCATGCTGCGTCCATTCGGGCGGGGCGGGGGTGGTCGATCCTAAGGCACTTAATATTATGGTTGGGATAGAGAATCACTGCGGCGGCCAAGAGGAGATGGTGACCTGCCTCTCAGGAACTCCTCCGCTTTCCTGCTCTAATCAGGCAGAAGTGCCGCGGTCAGGCAGGAACGTTTGCACTGTGGTCATAAGGCAGCTACCGTGGACAAGGAGATCTCCTCCTCGTTAGCCCCTAGTGAAGGCTGACTCAAGATGCAGAGCTGGGGCAAGGGGGGAGCTAGGTAAGGCACTCACCGGCTCCCCAGTTCAGTCAGTCACTTCTTGTGGCACGATGGGTTTGGTTAAATTCAATTACTTTGTGTTCACTTCATTTTGCATTAAAACAATGGTTTGTATATCATAATCACTGAGATATTTGGTGAGGCTTTGATATTCCGAGGTTACATCTCTTGCCAGTACAACCTCACCTAAGTAGCCTGGGTGTGGCCAGTAATGGAAACTTTGCTGTCCCACACATAGCTGCCAAGGTTTCAGATTGCTCATGTGTGACATTTTCATAATTTCATTGTAATTATGAGTGACATTCAACAACTGTGAGTGACATTTTCTCGCGAGCAAAATCAAGAAATGAAGGCAAGGGAAACATATAAATATCAGAAATCACACCCATTTGAGCAACGAGAAACTCTAACAAGATCTTAAAACTAGGCCTGGGCGGTAAATTCCGTTCCGCTCGCAGAATTTGCGGAATTTGGGTAATTTCGCGTTCCGCGGAGAACGCGGATTAAAACTGCTTTAAAGCACCAGAAATGCATGGGCACTAACCTAGTAAAAAGCAGTAACTCACAGCTAATCCTCATTAAATACAGTTTTGAGAATAAGCGTGGTTCATGTTCTTTTGTGAAAACTGTCACTAAACAAAACGCTAATCTTGCTCCAGCACTACATTATTCACAAGAGTGATCATGACATTTTTATTGTTGCATGAACACTCTTGGACACACAAATAATTCAGCCCCAGAATTGTCACACTTGTAGGAGTGTGATGGTCAGTAGTTGCGTTGCTACTATCATTGGCAGCATAGCAGGGGCAATGCGTAGTGCAAGCTGCTGTGGCCTCCCGACGGGAGCCCTGACATGTTTTTGTTACAACAAAAAAAAGTCACTTTTACGGAATAGGGTTTTTTATGGGAAGTTCCTCGCTGCCTGCCTGTTGTTTTTGGCACTGTTAATGGACTCAGTACTCCCATTCAGTTGGTTCGTGTCAGAGGGGGGACGGGTTCATACGATGCTGGGAGAACGAGAACGGTCACTCTCGCAGAGCCCCATAAAGCCAACTGATCCTCACTCACTTACACCGGCCTAGTTTTTCCTAGACGGTAAGACCCACTCAATCGCTGCCGTTATCCAAGCTGCTGAATCCTAGAACAACACATATAGCCAGATAGGCACCACTGCACGCGCTAGCGCTTTTAATAAAATATACAAGCACATGATTTTGTAGAGAGATACCTCACAAGGCACTACTTACTAACTTTGTGACGTGACTCTTCATAGGAGCCGCACCTCCCCGCAAGGACGTCCGCCGCAACAAACGCCGGCCCGGGCATTATTGTGTGGCTGAGCAGCAGCTACACAGGAGGGGCTGGTGTGCTGAGGAACAATTCCAGCGGCCGCCGCGGTCCGTGCGGGGGTCAGCTGAACTACCATACGGGTCCATCACATGTTTGATTAAAGAAACGGGACGCAACTTGATGATGGTGAGAGCAGCGCATTGCGAGCAGCCAAGGAGCTTGAATTTATGCACGCTGGGCACGCGCCGCGGGCGTCAGGACGTCCCATCACGTGGCCTGTCAAAGTCTGTGGCTGACTGACAAAAGACTCACGAAAGTGAAAGTATGCCGCGCTACTGCACGGCCGGTGATTCAATACAGTTGATACACTGTAGCAAGCGGGCAACTCAGAGCCCAGCCCCCAAGAAGTTTCCCGTGCAGCGCGGGCTGCCTGCTTGTGCCACGGACAGTGACGCTAGTGTTTTATAATAACAGCGCTTGATAGGCACAGGCCCTTATATGCGTGACTTCGCATTTCAGTGCGGTGATGCGGATCACCTCACTGAAATGCGTTAGCATCACACCTGATGCGTGATACTTGGCAGGGCTGCCCACATATAGCAAAGGCAGACTTTATGTACGAGGCCCAACAAGACCAGAATGCATCTGAGTTGCTTGTGTGAGCAGGCCGAACTGTCCCTTTTTGAGTGTGCACGAGTGACTTGCACAAGGTTGGTCCCTGCCTGTACAGATGCAGATGCCAGAGTAATTCCCAGTGCCGGAGACTGATGCAAGCATTTCCCTCTATCACTTTGTCGTACGCTCAGCACACTGAGTCATATTATTCTATCAGTGTGCGGTTTGCGCTGATGTCCCCAGGCCAGTCCCGCTATTTGGAAGTCAAGTCAAGGTGAAATGGAGTAGCCCTTGCAGAGAGGGTTAGCCTGTTATTGTAGCCTTGTGCAATATCAGGGACACCCATCTGTAATGTAAAGAAATACACCTCAAGCTTGTGTATCTTCCTTTATTCTCAGCTCTGCTAACAAACAGCAAAAAGACAGCACCTTCCATGTCCCGGCTTCAATCCCAACTGCCGCCCCCAGAACCCCCACAGCCTTACATTCCTAACTACCCCATAATGGTGCTGAGCGCATTCCGAAGTGGAATGCAGCAACACCACACATCCCCCTCCTGCATATAATAAGTAATACAACTTAGAAAGAAATAACATAAGAAACGATATACAACACTAAATTTTCCCTAGAAAACATAAAATAGAATAAAACAAATAGTTTCAAAACAGAGCATAGGTTAACATAACACAAACTCCTTCAGCCTGTTAGGGGTGTGAATAACTCTTCCCAATCTACCCAATCTCCTTGTACCAACTTCCACACACTCATGTCCCTCCACAGTTTCATCCAAAACCTCAGTCTCACTTTGCACCTGCTCATGCTCCTCATCCACCTCATCCACCTCATCCTCCCACAACCAATCACTCAACTCCAACTTATCCCCATCATATCCTCCTTTTCCTTTTACAACACCTTTCTACTTAGCCAAACGACTCATGTGCCACACTACAACCCTGGGCGTAGTTCGCGTAGTCGCACTACGCGTAGCTACGCGAAGTGTACTTTGCACTACGCACGCTTCGCGTAGCTACGCGAACTGCGCGTAGTGCGGTAGGGAAATGCTGTTCGCAATGATTGCACAGTGCCGGATGCTTGTCCGCACTGTGCAATCATTGCGACTACGGCATCATGCACAGTGCAAGTGAGTCGTTTCTGCCGCTCAAGTAGATTTGTACTCGAGCGGCAGCTTTCTCAACGCTGACTAGTAGCTCTCATCGCGAGTGGTCGCGAGCATACGCGACCACTCGCAATGAGAAACCTGACCTCCCCGCGTTGAGAATCTCGCCGGGAGGTTTATTTTCTACGCTCGCGATCGGCAACTTGATGTTGCCGATTGCGAACGAGGAAAAAGTCTCGCCGGGATGTTGATTTTGCCCGCTCGCGGTCACCAACTTGACGTTGAGGACCGCGTGCGAGCAAAAAATCCCCGCTACGCTACGCAATTTTGCACTGTGCTACGTGCGATTCGCGTAGCGCGTAGTTGCGCAAACTATGCACACTCCGCGAGCGTAGCGTAGTTTTCCGCCCAAGCCTAACGATCATCACTAAGTTTTGCAGAGTTTTTTAAACATTCCATCACCCTCAACGGTTCAGAATATACACTCTGCCCTTCTGCCACTCTACCAATTCTTTTAACCTTCACCCAATCTCCCACCTTTAACATCTCCTCTCTGGTCGCATTCCTCAAATCATAATTCCATTTGTACACACTTTGTGCTTTAACAATGTTTTTCTTGACTACCTCAGGAGACCACTCCACACGTCTTCTACTATCCATCCACCCAATGCTATCCTTCGTAAATGGCTCACTGCCTCGCATCAATACAAAAGGGATGTACCCAGTAAGGGACGGTGTCAAACTGTAACCCCACAACATTTTCTTCAATTCCACTTCCCATCTCCTCTTGTTCTCACACACTATTTGAATAGTACCCTTGATCAGTCGATTGAATCGCTCCACAGCTCAATTTCCAGCTGGGTGATAAACACATGTTTCGACATGCTGCACCCCATTCCTTTAAAAAAAATTGCTCCTCCTTTGAAGCTGTAAAATGTGCTCCATTATTACTCAGAAGTCTTTTCGGCAAACCTTCTCTCATACATACTGCTTCCAAAAATGTCACAACAGTGTCCGCATCAGCCCTCTGCACTACCTCCAACTCCACCCACTTGCTGAAATAGTCCACCAACACAATAATGTACTTATTCTCACCTGACATAGACTGCACCGGACCCACAAAATCCACTGCCAAAATATCCCAAACCATCTTTGGACATTCAATAGCCATCAAAGGAGGCCTAAATGTATGTAGACTTTCATCAGAATTAACACATTGTTCACAATCCCTCACCCTCCTCTTGACTTCTAGATCAACTCCAGGCCACCAATACGAGGACTTAACTCTTCTTTTAGTTCTTGCAATACCAAAATGTCCTTCGGGACACAGATCCAACACTTTCTCCTTGAGACCTTAGGGAGGTACAATCCTTCCACCTTTCATCACAAAACCAGACTCCACTCCCAACTCATTACGTACTTCCCAGAAACTTTTCACATCCGCTTGGTCGGCCTTCTTGGCACCCCAACCTTCCAAAATACATGCTTTCACTTTTTTAAGCAATTCATCCTTCTCATATTCCGCCATCCACTCCTCTTTCTCAATAGAATTCAAGCCATCATCATCCACAGTAGTGACCTGGTAATCATCCCACTAACTTCAAGGCACTTCTTTAATAGGCAAAGGCATACGGCTCAAACAGTCCGCAACTTTGTTCTGTACACCTGGCATGTACTTAATTCTGTAATTGTAATCTTGCAACCACATCGAGAGCCTAGCAATTCTCGCAGATGCCTTCACCAATCCTCCAGTTGTAAGCAAATTCACTAAAGGCTTGTGATCGGTTCTGACATCAAATTCGGTACCCCAAACAAATGCTTGGAAGTGCTCCATACCCCACACACATGCAAAAAGTCTCTCTCTCAATTACAGAATACACTTCTTCAGCAGATGTGAGACTCCTTGATGCAAATCTGATTACCACTTCTCTTGCACCATCCTCTATTTGAGTAAGCACAGCACCCAAACCTTTACCACTTGCATCCTCTGTAAGTATGCTACGTAAATCCGGATCAAAACCTTGAATTGGCGCTGCATTGCATATATCATTTTTTATCGTTCTGAAAGCTTCCACACATTTCCCCCCACCACTCAAACTTGCTTCGCAATTTCAACAATTGCCTTAATTCATATGATTTTTCTGCAAAGTTCTTTACAAATTTCGAATAAAACTCCGCAAGTCACAGGAACGAGCGCAGTTCCTCTTTATTCCCAGGCTCTGGAGCCTCCCTTAACGCTTCAAGTAATTCTCTCTTAGGAGAAATGCCATCCTTCCCAATCAGATGTCCCAAGAATGTTACTTTGTTTTGTGCAAAAAGATACTTTGAAAACTCAGCTGTTAAACCCTTCATCTTCAACACACTTCTATGACTTCCTTTAATCTTTGATCATGCTCCTTTCTGTTCTCACCCATGATCAGAACATCGTCCTGGAAGTACAGAACACCTTTGATATCTTGTAGGACTGCGCCCATCAGCCTCTGGAATATTGAGGCTGCTGATGCCATCCCAAATGGTATCCTCACATATTGGAAACATCCATATGATGTATCGGACGCAGTTATCTTCCTGCTTTGTTCATGCATCTGGACTTGGTGATATGCAGATGATAAGTCCACTGTAGAAAACCACTTCATGTCCTTCATTTTTGCCAACAGTTCACTAATTTTTGGTAAAGGAAATTTGTCCATCTGATTCTGCCGATTCACACCTCTTAAATCCATACATTGCCTAATTTTGCCGTTGGACTTCCTGGCCACCACCACTGGAGACACCCAATCCAATGACTCCATTTTGTTCTATCACTCCCGCCTCCTTCAATCTGATCAATTCTTTCTCCATTTCATTTCTTACAACAAAAGGAACATTCCTTACTTTGAAATTTACCGGATTAGCATTTTCCTTGAGTATAATCTTGTGTAAATCCTTTCAACAATCCAATTTTGCCTGAAAACACCTCCTTATATTCTTTGCGCAGCTTTTCCCCCACACTGTCCCCTTTATTCAACACCAACACTTGTTCCTTACTGTTAGGATTGAGAATGATATTCAAACTTCGTTGATCTCTCCAACCTAATACACAAGGTCCATATTCGGCAACGTACATCCTACTTTCAGCTCTCCGACCTTTAAACAAAAATGACACATTTCTGCATCCTACCATGGGTATAGCTTCACAAGTGAAACTTTCCGGCTTTATGTCACACTTCCTCAACTCCTCACCGATCACTACTTTAAATTTCTCCTTCCACATATCCAAATTAATGATTGTGAACGGTGATCCTGAGTCTGCTACCAAGACCACAGGAATACCTGCAACTATCACTTCACATCTGGGTTTATTACTCCCTTGATTTTCAATATCCAAAACCACATCCTTCACCATTAAAACATACTCATCCTCTCCTGACCGTTCCTCATCCGATGTAGGCTCTCTCTGACATTCCGGCACTCACTGAACTCTCTCTCTTCTATCCCTTCTCCTACATGAGCGTGCATAGTGTCCAATCAATCCACAAGTAGAACATTTCTGGTCCCTTGCTCTGCATTTTTTACTGTCCGCTAAATGTTCCTGACTACCACATCTGTAACAACACAAACTTCCTTGACCCTCCATCCAGAAATCAACTTTTGCCAGAGCAGAAAATGTCCTTTGTTCTTTCTGTTCTGGTGCTATACCACTCACCGCCACTTTTTTGAATGGTTTACTGTTTTTCTTATCATTAATCAAACATACTTCTGCACGCTCTTAACTGTCCTCTAAAGCAGCCTAAGCAAATCTCAATGACACTTCTGCTTTTCTCGCTGCAGCCAAAACCTTGTTTAAGGTACCATCCCCCATGGCCCACATTTGTTGGACCCTCTTATTATTTGTCAGCATGATAATTTGATCCCTTGTTAACTCCTCCTGTATTGCCTGAAATCTACAGGGAACTGCCATTTTTTTAAGTGCGGGCAAATCATCAATAGTCTCACCCTGTTTATTTTATTTATTTTATTAAGGAGTTTTATATAGCGCTGGCCGGACCCGAGGGTATCGGAGCGCTTTACAACAGTTTTTGTGCACGAATCATACAATAGAGCAGTATTATACATATTGGTTTGGAAGTCCAAGTGTGCTGAGCAGCATTGAGGTAGTACGTGAGTCCTGAGATAACCTCATTGAGTGCACGTTGTCTTGGGTTGAACCTCTTGGGGGGGGGGGAGGAACAGGTAGGGGTCAAATAGCAAGGAGGAGGTAGGTCTTAGTGATACAATGTCTGGGAGCAACGGCGAGCAGGAACTTGCGTTTAGGCGGCGGCTATCCATTCGGGAGGGAGCGGTTGAGGAAGAGGACTTTTAGGTGTTTTTTTAATTTTGTGAAGGACGAGATAGTCCTGAAACCGACTGGGATGGAGTTCCAGATTTTGGGCGCGTTTCCGGCGAAGGACCGTGCGGCAGTTTTTTGTTTGCGTGTTTTCATAGGGATGAGTAGTAAGGTGCTGGAGCTCCTGAGGTTCCTTGTCTGACCAGCCCTCTTGAGTTTAGCAGCCAGATACTCAGGTTTTCCTGTGTGCAGGGCTTTGTGCGTGAGGCAGGCAGTTCTGAAGCTGGCACGCAATTCGACAGGGAGCCATTTTAGTTCTCTGAGTGCTGATGAAATGTGATCGTATTTCCTAATTCCAGTGACCATTCTGGCTGCTGCATTGAGAGTAGTTTTGAGGGGAGCTAGGTGAGATTTTGTTGTACCAGTGAGGGTGGCATTCCCGTAGTCGAGTCTGGATAGCACCAGTGATTGGGTGGCTTGTTTGAGGTCTTTGGTTGGGATGAATGGTTTTATTTTGTTGAGTAGCTTCAGATTGACGAAGGCACTCTTTGCGGAGTTCTTGATGTGTTTGGCCATGTCGAGTTTTGAGTCTAGGGTGATTCCTAATGATTTTACGGAGTTAGTCAGAGTTTGATTGCCGTTGAGAGCATCCAAAGGTTTTAGCCATTCTGAAATTTGAGGGTTCTCTTCTTTGTTGGAGATGAGGAGGATCTCAGTTTTGTCTTGGTTGAGTTTTAAGTGATTAAAAGACAGCCAATGTTGGATTTCTTTTAGAGTGTCATTTAGTCTGTGAATGTCATCTATGGAGGAGGTTTCTAGATAGATCTGGGTGTCATCTGCATATAGGTGGAAAGGGATGTTGGCATTTTTGAGCAAGGTGGTGAGGGGTTCCATGTATATGTTGAACAGTTGAGGTGAGAGCACTGAACCTTGGGGGACGCCCTGCTGATGGGGTGTAGGTCGGAGGTAAAGTTTTTCTTTTTTATCCTTTGTGAGTGGCTGTGTAAGAAGGAGGAGAACCAGCGTAGGACCACCTCATCAGCACCTACCCTTTCTTGTAAAACCTTGATGAGAAGTTGGTGATCAACCGTGTCAAAGGCTGCCGATAGGTCCAGGAGAATGAGGAGGCAACATTGGTCGGTATCGAGGGATTTGTGGATGTCGTCTGTGATGTTAAGGATCGCGGTCTCGGTGCTATAGCCTTTTCTGAAACCCGATTGGTGGGGATCAAGAAGGTTGATGCTGTCCATGTGCTGAGTCAGTTGTAGGAGGACGCATTTTTCGAGGATTTTGGATAGTAGGGGGAGACTGGAGACGGGTCTGAAGTTATTCAGTTCCATGGAGTCAAGGCCTGTTTTTTTTAGTAGTGGCGTGACTTGGCCAACTTTGAGGCTTTCAGGTATGATGCCGGTTCTCAGGGAGCTGTTTATGATCTTGCACCAGAACGGGGCTATGGAGAGTTTCAGTTTTTTGGTCAATTGGGTGGGTATCGGGTCAACGACGTGAGAGGCGGGTTTGGAGGTAGAGATCAGTTTAAGGATCTCGGTTTCCGGGATGGGGTTGAAGGACTTCCAGGTTTTCCTGGGGTGCTTGAGCGTGCTGTCTACTGTCACTGGGGGCAAGCTTTTGCAGACAGGGTTGACGTTGATGTCCAGTGAGAGCTCAATCTTGGTGATTTTTTCTTCGAAGAAGTTGGCGAAGTTTTCGCACAAGTCCTTGGAGGCCTGTAGAGAGGGTTCCAGGGGCTTGGAGGTTTGTTGCCTGATGATTTTGAACAGTTCGTTGGGCCTGTTTTTTGCGTTGTCCAGGGCGGCGCAGAAGAAGGTGGACTTTTCGCTGCTAATGTGTTTTTTGTATTTCCTTCAGGCTGCTTTGAGTTGTTGGTGAAGGCTTGTGGAGGGGTTGCTCCTCCATAGTCTTTCTGTAGCTCTTAGTTGTCTCTTTTCATTGTTAATGTCCGTGTTGAACCAAGATCTGGATGGGATGTTCCTGGTTTTTTTTAGTTTCAGGGGGGCTACTTGATCAAGAAGGATGTCATGTTTGTGTTGTAGTGGGCGGTGAGTTCTGTTGTGGATCCTACGGAAAAAATTATATCTATCTATTGCAATACACACAGTAGGTGCATAGTATTTTTCCAAATCATCCAATGCATTAGCATACACATCTGTTTCATCCTCACCCCTCACTTTTTTTCCATTTGATTGTACTGCCAAATACCTTCATGTTCCAGCGAGTGTAACAAAATACCTTTTTTGATATCCGCCGTCAAAGTATCATTATTGATGGTAACCACATAGTTCATAAAATAATCTTTCCATTCTTGCCATTTCATGCGTGGTTCCCCTGGGCCTGGCAAGAATAGAATTGGAGGAGTCCATGTAAAGGTTTGTGCCGCACACATGACTATAATTCGCTGTCACCCCTTACCACTTATACTTTTTTTTATCTCTCTTTAGTTTTTTTTTATCTTTTCTCTTTTTTTCCCCAAAAATAAACTTTCTCACCAACAACCAAATGACTTATTCCTAAATAAATATGTGCTGTCAATACACAATATGTTCTCAGGGCAGGACTGGCCATAGCGGGCACTGGGCATTTCCCCGGTGGGCCGCCAGAGTTGGGGGCCGGTTTTGGGCCCCTGGGGGCCGGTTTTGGGCCCCTGGGGGCCGATTTTGCAGCATAGCTGCAATATCGGCCGCTGTAAGGAAATCGGCAGAAACCGGCCCTGGTAAACAGCTCGGCCACACCCCCAAACTCCTGGGGGGCTGGCCAAGTACTTTGCCAGGGCCGGTTTTGGGTCCCAGTCCGGCCCTGTATGTTCTCCAAATGTCATAAAGGGTGTGCGCATCACTGCTGCACTGCTCTTCCATCAACATATAAATAACTGAACTGGTGTGCGCATCACCGAATGTGAACGCAATCCAATTCTCACGGTGAGTGTATCCCCATACAACCTTTCTGATCCAAAAGCAGGTATGCCACTTTACATGCTTACTCTTGACGTGATGTGGATACGCGCATATTCTCGGACCACAGCATCAACTTTCGTGTACTTCTGCCCCATCCAAGAAGCCGCTTGCGACGCTCGACGTATGTCGTCACTTCTATGCACGAGACTTGCTCATGCGACCTCTTCACTTACAGCGAGGCAGCAATACTGTGCACGAGACCCCTCCTCAGCTTGTAAGCATTGTGAGGCTCTCCGACTTCACCGAGTACTAAAACAACTCCACCACAGTACCTCGGCCCACAGTCCGCGCTTCCGTTCCTCCAATGGAAGATCCCACGCAGTCAACGCCCGTAACTTCCTTAAGGTACCTTTCCCTTCACTTATCAATTTTGCTGATTCCTGTGTAATGAAGCGATGGAGTCAAGACTTATATAAAAATACTTATTTATTTAAAGTGCCATGTAAGGACCCACTGGTGCTAAAGCGTCTAGCCAAGGCAACTCCAACCACTTCTCTGGCATTCAAACTAAAGCCTCTGCATCAGCGAATTCTAAATTACATATTGAAGTTCCATGTGACAAGCACAATACAAAGTTTACATAACACACTCTAAATTCTATAATGAAAATGAAAGAAAGACACAATTACCACATGTATCCTTTCACAACAAAATAAACAAAATGATTCCAGAATATGGTACTTCTCTTCTGTAACACAAAATTATCCTGATCAGAAGAGTCAGCACTCTCTTCCACAGGAGACTCCAATTGACGTGCATCAGGAATAATGACACCTCCATCCCCAGAACAGTCTTGAGGAGAAGCACCCCCAGGACAATGTTCATCAAACCAGACATCATCATCATCCACCGCATTTAAAAAAAAAAAAATTTTTGCCCCGGTTTGAGAACAACAATAGAACTTTTGTTCCACCAACCCTTGCCCCTCAACAAAACAGCAGAATCAGTGACCCTTTCAACTTTGAAGGGAACAGTGAACTTAGATGAACCCTTACGTGTCAATGTAGGTTTGATAATTCGTACCCAGTTACCAATTTCCACACTCTTACTTTTAGTCTTGTGACAAATGTCATGGTAAGACTTACCATAAATACGAGAATCAGTTATATTCCTTCTAGCTTTGACAATAGAAGATTCAAAAGTGTCTCTCTCAACATTCCTTTTGAAGAAAGGCACCAACAAAGATTTGACCTGTCTACCTCTCATCAAAAAATATGGAGACACTCCTGTGCACGTATTAGGGGTTATGTGATAACTCCAAACTTTTCTTTTAGGAACTCAAAACATCCCGATTGCTCTCCAAAGCAGCTTGGATCCCTTCTTTTATAAACCTGTTGGCCCTTTCAACTTGACCATTGGAACAGGGACTATACAATGGTGCCCTCTAAGAACACACACCAAATTTACTCAAAAAATTCTGCATTTTACTAGAAATAAATTGCACCCCGTTGTCTGACATAAGAGAAACAGGCGCACCTTCAATTCTAAAAATATGTTCCAAAAATAATATCACTTCATCAGTGACAGGATGTTCCACAAAGGTGTAATACAACCACTTGGAAAAGTTGTCAATGAGTACAATCAAAAATCTCTTCTCCTTGCCCAAACATTCATACGGACCTTCAAAATCAATAGAATTTTTTTCCCAAGGACCCATAGGAGCATCTTGAATAGACAAAGGTTCAGTAGAAACTTTCCAATGTTTGTCAGATTTAACACATATAGAACAGTTATTCACAAACCGCTCAACATAAGCATCCATACCTGGCCACCAGTAGTGAACTTTGAGCAATTTTTTAGTTCCAGACACTCCAGGGTGACCAGAATGAGCTAACTGGATGAGTTTATTCCTGACACCAGCCGGTGGCACAAACAAATCCTGCCTCAATAAGATGTCGTTTTCAATGCTAAGTTCATTGGCAACCTGTACAAAACTTCGAAGAGGAGTCTCTAAATTCTTGCAAGACGGCCAACCATTAGTAACAAAATGCTTAACTTTGGACAAAATAGTATCAACAGCTACAAAGTCGTTCCATTCTTTTTCAGAAATAGCAGAATTACAAGGATCAATGGCATCTACCATAGCCACAACACACTCCTGCTGGTCAATGATCTCACCCTCACATTCATCAACAGGCGGAAGTCTAGACAGACAATCCGCAGTGAAGTTTTTACCACCAGGAATGTGTTGAATCTCAAAATTAAACTCCTGCAATCTAGCAATGAGCCTTACCAGCCTGGACGAAGCTTTACCACTCCTAACACCATCCATCATGTACACAAGAGGCTTGTGATCAGTAACAAGAACAAAAGGTCTCCCCACAAGAAATTTTTTAGTTTTTCTACTGCCCATACACAGGCCAAAGCCTCTTTTTCGATGGTACTATAATGTTTCTCTGCACCTCGAATCCCCCTGGAAATGAACGAAATGACTCTCTCCTTGCCACCCACCATCTGTGTAAACACAGCACCTAGTCCGACAGCACTGGCATCTACAGTAACATAAGATTTTCCCTGATTTTCCCTGAGGGTCAAAAGTATTGAGACCAGGTGCTTTAGCTATAAGTTTTTTTACATTATTAAAGGCTTCATCATGGATATCTGTCCAAGTAAATTGAGACCCTGTTTTTAAAAGTTGTCTGAGAGGCTCAACAACAAGATCATAGCCCTTAACAAATCTGGCATAATATTCGCCTAACCCTAGAACAGAACGCAAGGAATCTTTATCTTGAGGTTTGCTAGCTTTCTCCAAGGTATTAATGAGATCTTCCTTGGGAAATATGCCATCAGGAGTGATCCTATGACCCAAATAGTTAATCTCATCAACTAGAAATTTGCATTTGTCCTTACTTACAGTCATCCCTTACTTTCTAAAATCTTTAACACATTATCAAGAATGATGTTGTGTTGATCACACGTCTCTGCAAATATTAAAATGTCATCCTGAAATGACTGCACACCACTCAGACCTTGAAACAAACCCTCAATTAATTTCTGAAATACGCTGGCCGCTGAGGCCAGCCCAAACGGCATTCTCAAAAACCTGTAAAGGCCAAATGGAGTGATAAATGCAGTAAGATCTTTTGAAGATTCATCAAGAACCACTTGATGATAAGCTGATTTAAGATCGATTATAGGAAAAAAAATTGCACCATTCACAGCTGCTAACATTTCTTGAATTCTGGGCAAGGGGTAAGTATCTATCACAATATTTTTATTCAAAGACCTAAGGTCCATACACAATCTCAAATCTTGATTTTTCTTAAGAGCATTAACTATAGCAGAAACCGACTCAGAACTATCAGTGGATTCAATGATGCCCTCAGAACACAAATTATCTAAGTGAGATTTTAACTTTTGCCTTATGCCTAGAGGAACCATGCGTACTTTATGTTGTATAGGCACAGCTCCTTTTTAGGTCGAGCCTCGAGTAGCGCGCAAGCGCTGCTTAGAGGCGAAGACTTTTGTAAGCGAGTTTGAAAAGCAGTCCAAGAAACGCTCGTGCGCCGTGGCTGGCCTTTTGGGATGGATACGCGCGGCAAACATGTGTTTCCAATTATCGTGCCCAGACGCGGGCGCGATAAGTGGAAACACATGTCTGCCGCGCGTACTCATCCAAAGGCTCAGCCACGACGCTACGAGCGTTTGGGACTGCTTTGCAGGCTCGCCGCGCCGCTCGCCCCCGCTCCCTGTCCCCCGATGCGCCCCGTAGTTTCCGGCTTCGCTCACCTTCTGCGGCTCACCGCTCGCGGCCCCGGTCCCCACATGATTTCCGTCGCTCGCCGCCTTTATAAATTGGATGTATTACAGATGCATGCCATGAATCTGGGACTACCTGGTGCTGGAGCACTGAGTTATATAAGGTGTTGAGATTTCTTGCCCAATATTCTATGTTGGACTTGAATAGGGCTGCAGGCAAGCCATTAGAACCATGCGTGCCATCTTGTTGGTTCTTTCTTATGATGTTTTCTAAGGCACTTAAATCTCGATCAGGGTTCCATGGTAGACAGCTGTTTAACGCTGTCCCAGTGTTGGTGTGCCTGGAGATTTGTCCTGCCTGGTTGTCAAAATATGACCATCCTATTTGCACTTTTTGTTAGGCAGTGCTTTTGGCTCTGGTAAAATATTCTGTCCTGGTGTGCAGTTGAGTGTCATATGATTTTTATTAATCTGTGCTGCGTATGTGTTGGAGTAGTGCTTCCTTAAATGCTGCACCCAGGATTCCTCGGGGATATTCGTGTTATAGGAAGCGCCTGGATCTTTGTCTATTTCATTTATAATTTTCCAAAAGGCTTTAGGATTACTTGTTTTACATGAGTGGAGCACCCTAGCCCGAATTTATCCGAAGGATCTTTTGGCTCTCCAAACTGCCCGCTTATAGTTTCGAAGCAGGGCTCTTACCTTCTCGTGCTGAATCATATTGGCATTATCCTTTTTAATTTATGATATTCTCGGATTAGTGTTTTCTTTGTTAGCTGTTTGGTTATCCAGGAAGAGTTTTTCCTTTTGATGCTCACCGAGTGCACTGAGATCTTATTCTTGCAGAACTTTCATAACAACATTTTGCAATATTGTTCCTACTTAGAGATTGCATTGTGTGCTGTGAACTGCTGCTCATCCAACAGGCTTATGCAGTTTTGCCTTACTTTTCCTGGAGCTTCCTTGCCACCTTAGTCTCTAGCTTGGGTCACCATAGCAGTCAGTAGACACCGCGAAATAAAAAGGCACACATGATTACCTCTGGTACAAAGAGAGAGCCTGAGTGGGGAAGGTTCTACCAGTTATTGTGCATCTAGTGGTTCACATGCCTAACCTCCATGTGAAATGGGCATACACATTATTCCTCATTTTCACACACCAACTTATTCTGTAATGTAAATACCCCTGGATGTTCAGAGACAGTTATCTTCCATGATGGTGGCCATGGTATGACAAGGACAGTGTCTCAAAGGGGATTTTTTTTCTCAAATGAAATTAAAGGAGCTCTGGACATGGGTTGGGCGTGTGGCTTATACAGGTGTGTAAGTGTGAGGGATACATAGCAAGGTTGGTGATACTTGTTTACTGACATTTTGCAGATTTCTTGCATTTCAGTAACCATGCCAGTTTAATAAGGCATTGGTCCCTAGACAATTCGATGAAATATAAAGTTAAATATAGACCCAGTCAGTACTATATTGTCTGTCCAGCCGGACAGTTTATTAATATACAGTGATTGTATAAAACCATTAAGACAAGAATTTACAAGCGGGACACAGCCTGCGTCCTGCTGACGTACATTATACAAACAACATGAGGGAAGGGGTTCAGGCAAGAAAACCGTGTCTGTAATTACATTGGATATAAATACAACAGACAAATTACGTTACGACACCATTACAAATTAAGCATTATAATATAGCCAATGTATATGGTGTACAGTTGTCGACGACGTTTCGATCCCGTTTTAAATCAGTGGGATCATCTTCAGGACATTGACAATGACATGCCTGTATTAAATAGCTCAATTACTTAAACCATACAATGAAGGCAGAAAGAATTAGGGAAAAGAGGGGGAAAAAGGGAGAAAAAGACAAAAATTATGCAGAGAGAGAGTGATACACATAAATTGATCCAATTTATTTCAAGTGACGTACATGAATTGGCCGTGACCAAGTAAGCCTCTAAGTAATACCAGAAAGAGGTTCAAGGAAGATGTGGACCAGAATGCATGTGGCATGCCCTGGTGAAGGAGGATCTAGTGACTATGAAAAGGCCGTGTCTCAAAAACAACCAGGTACGCGCCGATACGTTGCGTGAATTACAGTGGTCTCATGAGGAGAAGGCCATGTGAGAACCTGGCAAGGATTGCTAATCGTGATGACCACACAAGTAGATGCGCGAGGAAGGAAAGAAGGCGCACGCTTACTGTGAGCTGGTGTGCCTGACAATTCAAAGGCAGATATGGGGACACCATCTGGCGTGTTAAATCAGCGCCTAATTATGAAGGGAGAATTAAGTTAACAGAGAATACAAGGGGGCTGGATTAAGGTGCAAGGCATGGGGGTCCTTACCAACAAGGATTAGGTGAACCGCGATGACTGCGGGGACCGCAACAATTAAGGGAGCAACCTAAAAGAGAGGGTTCACATGAGTGGGGTTACCACAGCAATGGGGCTAAGTATAATCAGCAACAAGCAAGGCAGACCTTGCCTTAATAGGGAGCGTGCCAGAGTTGCAATGGAGCCGCTTCTGCGTACTCCGTGTTTATGCCTAAGACAAATTTCAAGGACAATTATTACTTAGTGAGCGAAACAAGTAGGGGCGGTGATAGAGTCTAAAGCCTGTTCATTGGGATTGCTTACCGTGCGAGTCAAGGCTTCAGGAGCAGTCCCCGCGGAGTGCGTGCGCGAGCAGATCCTCAGCGCATTGGTAGCACGGCCATGAAGGCGGCTAGTAATATTACAATCAGGTGATCAGGGGAAGGTCATGTGACCAGGTGCTAGTATAACTGATATCTCGCTTGGCGGCCATGTTAGAATGGTATAGGGCATGCAGGGACACCGTGAAAGTGATGAGTTATGTACCATTTGGAACAGAAATCGAACCATCATTCATGAAGGCAATGTATGCATATACAGCCGATATAATGTAAAATTACATTGCGAATTTAACCAAAAAACAACCAAGGAAAATAAGGTCTAAAATAGAGTCGAATATTTTACAAGTTGTAATTATATACCAGATCAAGGCTAAAGGAACAATCCCCGTCAGAGTGCGAAACCCCTGGGCATGAGTAGCAAAAGGCCATGTTAGCGGCTGTTAATATTGCGATCAGCTGATCAAGGGTTGGTCATGTGACCTGTTGTCGGTATTGCTAAAAGGTCTACCTAACTAGGCGGCCATATTTGAGTTGGCAAAACCCATATAAGGACACCAGTAGGGTGAGGAATTGTATGCCTTCACAGCCAATGACAAGGTGTAATTATGTACAGATATGGTTCATAGTGCAATATGATTGTGAGCATGAAATTGCAGTGACATCAATATTAAAATCCATTTTGACCATAAAACCAGAATTTTAACAGCACATCTTATTGATGGTGGACAATTAGAGCAAGGAGGTCCAATCTTCAAGGCGGTTTAGACCCGTATGTATACTTCCAGTTTTCAGGATCCATTTCAGTTCCTCTTTATTGAGTAATTGATGAATATCGCCTCCCCTGGGAGGTGGTTTAATCACGTTAATGATAGTCCATTTCATATCATTTTCCGAGTGTCCCATGGCATTGTAATGTTCAACTAATGGGGCATTTGGCGTGTTGCAACGAATCCTGCTGCGATGCTGGCAAATTCGTAAGCGTGCTTTCTGAGTTGTTTGCCCTATATATATCTTGTTGCATGGACATACAATGGCATATATGATGTTACATGTGTTACAATTCGAGAACAATTTCCGCTCAAACTTAATTTTAGCATATTCAAAATCTCTACCTTCTACTGTCAATTCACACACAATACAATCTACGATTAACTATCATTAACGTGATTAAACCACCTCCCAGGGGAGGCGATATTCATCAATTACTCAATAAAGAGGAACTGAAATGGATCCTGAAAACTGGAAGTATACATACGGGTCTAAACCGCCTTGAAGATTGGACCTCCTTGCTCTAATTGTCCACCATCAATAAGATGTGCTGTTAAAATTCTGGTTTTATGGTCAAAATGGATTTTAATATTGATGTCACTGCAATTTCATGCTCACAATCATATTGCACTATGAACCATATCTGTACATAATTACACCTTGTCATTGGCTGTGAAGGCATACAATTCCTCACCCTACTGGTGTCCTTATATGGGTTTTGCCAACTCAAATATGGCCGCCTAGTTAGGTAGACCTTTTAGCAATACCGACAACAGGTCACATGACCAACCCTTGATCAGCTGATCGCAATATTAACAGCCGCTAACATGGCCTTTTGCTACTCATGCCCAGGGGTTTCGCACTCTGACGGGGATTGTTCCTTTAGCCTTGATCTGGTATATAATTACAACTTGTAAAATATTCGACTCTATTTTAGACCTTATTTTCCTTGGTTGTTTTTTGGTTAAATTCGCAATGTAATTTTACATTATATCGGCTGTATATGCATACATTGCCTTCATGAATGATGGTTCGATTTCTGTTCCAAATGGTACATAACTCATCACTTTCGCGGTGTCCCTGCATGCCCTATACCATTCTAACATGGCCGCCAAGCGAGATATCAGTTATACTAGCACCTGGTCACATGACCTTCCCCTGATCACCTGATTGTAATATTACTAGCCGCCTTCATGGCCGTGCTACCAATGCGCTGAGGATCTGCTCGCGCACGCACTCCCGCGGGGACTGCTCCTGAAGCCTTGACTCGCACGGTAAGCAATCCCAATGAACAGGCTTTAGACTCTATCACCGCCCCTACTTGTTTCGCTCACTAAGTAATAATTGTCCTTGAAATTTGTCTTAGGCATAAACACGGAGTACGCAGAAGCGGCTCCATTGCAACTCTGGCACGCTCCCTATTAAGGTAAGGTCTGCCTTGCTTGTTGCTGATTATACTTAGCCCCATTGCTGTGGTAACCCCACTCATGTGAACCCTCTCTTTTAGGTTGCTCCCTTAATTGTTGCGGTCCCCGCAGTCATCGCGGTTCACCTAATCCTTGTTGGTAAGGACCCCCCATGCCTTGCACCTTAATCCAGCCCCCTTGTATTCTCTGTTAACTTAATTCTCCCTTCATAATTAGGCGCTGATTTAACACGCCAGATGGTGTCCCCCATATCTGCCTTTGAATTGTCAGGCACACCAGCTCACAGTAAGCGTGCGCCTTCTTTCCTTCCTCGCGCATCTACTTGTGTGGTCATCACGATTAGCAATCCTTGCCAGGTTCTCACATGGCCTTCTCCTCATGAGACCACTGTAATTCACGCAACGTATCGGCGCGTACCTGGTTGTTTTTGAGACACGGCCTTTTTCATAGTCACTAGATCCTCCTTCACCAGGGCATGCCACATGCATTCTGGTCCACATCTTTCCTTGAACCTCTTTCTGGTATTACTTAGAGGCTTACTTGGTCACGGCCAATTCATGTACGTCACTTGAAATAAATTGGATCAATTTATGTGTATCACTCTCTCTCTCTGCATAATTTTTGTCTTTTCTCCCTTTTTTTCCCCCTCTTTTTCCCTAATTCTTTCTCGCCTTCATTGTATGGTTTAAGTAATTGAGCTATTTAATACAGGCATGTCATTGTCAATGTCCTGAAGATGATCCCACTGATTTAAAACGGGATCGAAACGTCGTCGACAACTGTACACCATATACATTGGCTATATTATAATGCTTAATTTGTAATGGTGTGCGCAACGTAATTTGTCTGTTGTATTTATATCCAATGTAATTACAGACACGGTTTTCTTGCCTGAACCCCCTTCCCTCATGTTGTTTGTATAATGTACGTCAGCAGGACGCAGGCTGTGTCCCGCTTGTAAATTCTTGTCTTAATGGTTTTATACAATCACTGTATATTAATAAACTGTCCGGCTGGACAGACAATATAGTACTGACTGGGTCTATATTTAACTTTATATTTCATCGAATTGTCTAGGGACCACTGTTCTCTAAAATAGTCAATGTACCCAAGGTCCCTGACCAATAGCATATTGGGTTCCCTTGTTTTTTGTAACAGTTTAATAAGGCATGGCATAAGGATGGGGGTTAGGGTGGGTTGGGTCCAATGTATAGATCCTCGGGTAGATATGTTGGCCAGGCCCGAGCAGCCAATACATCACCTCACAACACACAATCTTCCAGGGCCCTGGCAATATATCTAACCATTGATTTATGATATTTACATTAAACCCAAACCATCCACACCCTTCTTGATGCTAGGATTTCTGGCTAGCAGTGGGGTAGGCCACAGCAAGCGGTTTAGTGTGTTATAATCCTCAATTTGTTTTTGGGCAGGGCAAGGAGAACAGTGAGGAAACATCTCTTCACAGAGGTAGTGTGGCTTGGGTTTGGTGCTCTGAATAAGCCCCCGTAATGTTGGGTTACTGGGGGTTCTGGTTGGTCCATGATAGTTACGTAAGACTGTTCCATGCATGATGCAGGGTACTAGGCCATGCTGTTATCTGAGATGCTGGAATACCACATTGTCTCCTGGATAACCAAACTACTAGTGTCACATGCCTCTAACCCTAAGCTGGGTTATCTGGACAGTACACAGCTGTATGCTAGTAGCTGTAGCTGTATGCTGTATGCAAAGGCGCTTTACCTTTAACCATGTTAAAAGTAAAGCGCCGGTGCCGCGATTGCTGCAAAAGTAAAGAAATAGATGTTTTTTTCTATTTCTTTACTTTTGCAGCAATCAAACACATTGGCAAAGTCAATAGCTCTGCCTAAACACTTATAAGGGCCCAAAAGCGAGACCTATTGGCTATGCCAATGCTTGTTTAAGTTTGATTTTGTGTGTGTATCCTTTTACTTGACCAACTTCACCCAAAAAAACATTGTTGTGCTTATTTTGAATAATATCCAGAGAAGACTTATCAACAGAAACGCTATTGACTGCTATATCTCTTAATTGGATGGGACGAACAGAGCCTGGGCATAAAATAACACCCAACTTTCCTAAATCGTACCATCCTACTATGTTTTTCCCGTCAATAGCAACATAAATCTTGGTAAACACTTTGCGTCCTTCACATTCTAAAGTATCTTCAAAGAAGCCCAGCATACTAATATCAAAATTACCAAACGCCTTGGGGTTTCCCTGAGTTTGACACCCACCCAATTGTCTTTGAAGAAAGTATCAGACAAAATAGTAATGGGCAAGCCTGAATCTGTCATGGCTTCAAAAGCCACATTGCCAATTAGAACAATACCTAAAGGCGCTTTAAAAGGAACAGCAAGATTGTTCACAGAGTTATCAAACGAATCATCATAAACAGTAAGAAGTAGATTCTGCAAATCATGCTCAACATTAGAAATATTATTCACATTGGTATTTGTAATTTTCCTTAGTGTTCTACACACCGTCAAAGTGGCCAAATTTGCCACATTTTTTTTTTTTAAAGCAGGACAGTCAGAAAAATTCGCCAAATGTAACTTAGAGCCACATCTATAACAACTTGGCTTACTATCCCTGGTTGTTTTGACATTACTCCTACTGAATGATTGTATGGCACAAACAGGAGAAGAAGAAGCAGCACTTTTACTTTCTTCAGCTGTGATAACTTTGGAAGATTGAATGGACCTTTCCTATCCCTTTAGCTAAATCCAAAACTTCAGCCAACGTAGGATTTCGACAAGCAAGCAGTCTTTCTTGTACTTTTTTTGACTCACAATTAAACACAAATTGATCTCTAATCCAGAGATAGACATTCGCCCCAAATTCACAGTTCGCAGCCAAAACTCTCAGTGCCGCAACATAACTTGCTTCCTTTTGTGAGAAGAATGTCTTTCAATCAACACATTAGGTTTGATCCAGCGGCATACTAACAACAGATACTCTACTACCACATACTCACCTGGGCCCATATAACTTTTACTCACACTGAATAACCAGTAAACCGCCGGATGCTTAGTTTATGATTTTGTTTCTTATCAGGATTAGTTATCTCTCATTTCTAACTAAACCTTTACCTGATCAAATAGTTCTTTCCTCTGGTCGATGGACCATTTAGTTAGAACTAGTTGATGGCGATAATTAACATAACCTTTTAAAACATTTCTATTAAAATGTAATAATCACAAACTCGGGAAGTTTTAAAATCTTTATCTAAATAAGAATTTTGTGAACCGTCTCTCCACTTCAGTACAAACACCCTCATTCTCAAGACTGTCAATTCAATCAAATATTTCATTTAAGCAAAATAGAAATTCAGATTCCCACAATAACCATGCTCACAAAGAAGAGGACAGAGAGAAAAGAACAATTATCAATACGATTTACCAAGAATAGTGTGAAGACCAACCCCCGGACCAAAGGGCTGGTAAGGGTCCCCAGGATAGATCAGGAGACAAAGACTTGAGGACAGGATCAGGACAGGATACATCACCTCTCTAAATACTGACGACTGCGTCACACCCCTCTCTGACACTTCCTCCTCGTGGTTCGTCCGCAATCTTCTTTCTAACCCAATTAAGTTAAATAGATGGTTCTGCATTCGATTTCTTCTTCAGCGTCTCACACCATCAGCACCACCCCCTCAGCACCAACAGCATCCCGAGCTCTGCTTCTGGGCTTTTGTAAGAGTTCTTCCCAAAAACTTCTCGTGTCAGCGCACTCCCGAATAAGCTAAACTAACTAACTAAAACTACCTCAATTATACTTTTCTATTACCATGTACCACCCATTAATGTTTCAATTTTGCAAAATATTAACTCTGATTGGACAGGCGAGGGGGGATGATCATCACACCACACTTATACTTTACTTTATTTCTTTTAAACCATTTTTTCCAAACTCATCCCCTCAAAACTTTATTCCGCCCTTCCTTTCATATACATCTTCAAACTTTATTAATACAAAATGTAACACTTTTCTCGAATAAGTTCCTTCATATGAACTCTTCACCCTCATGTTCCCAGGGCACATCTCCGTTGACCTTGGATGCGTGACAAGTCCTTAGTCATCCTCGCAAGCTTCCACATCAAGGCGCATGCGTTGTACAGCATCAGTCTGCTTGACTCAGGCAACTTTAATAGGCCCAAATACGCACTAATAATAAAGTCAAAAGGAAAGATGTTATTCTCAAAAATAAATGATTTCACTGTATACCACCACCCTCTACTCTAGCCCATACCATTTGTTATCTCTTTATCTGCATTTGCGTTAATGTAAACTCAATTTCTAATTTTCAGCAAGCAGGTGCCATGCATGTGAGCTTTCAAGCGGCCATTTTATGACTCTTTGCGCAGGCGCCAGAATTTCCCTCCAAGCAATAGTACATCATACTACGTAGATGTAGTAGACGCATGCGCAGTAAAGATCCCATGTTAGAATGCATCTTAGTCCTACGTCCATGTTATTACAGTTAGTAAATACATAGGCATGCTTCATTCTTTTCCCGCGTTTGATGTAAAATGCGTATTATTAATCACAAACACGTTGTTAGTAATTCGCTAGTAAGTTAAAACAAGAGGATTGTTTACGAGCAAGTTTCAGGTCCGAAACCTTGCTCCATCAATCCCCTCTCTGATGGCATATTAAGCCATCACAAAAATTTACCACCCATCGCAGATACCAACTTTAACACTTCTCAGTTTTGTCTATTTGCCCTCTCAACTTTTCATCAAAGATTTCATTCCCTTCCAAGTCTTGCATCTTCTTATATAACCTGCCTTTCATTTCTTCCAAGCGTATTTCCTCATATTTTCGCTTTTGTGACTGTCCCTTTCCTTTTCTATTCAAGTGTAACTTTTCTTTCTTACTTTTTCTACATCTATATGTAATTATCATTAACATCACTATCATTGTTATCATCACTAATGGTATTATTATTTGACCTAGAAAACTTTTCCCAAAATCAACAAACCATTTCCCTATTGATGTTATACTTTTTGTTAGTCTTCCCCACACACTGTCAACCTTCAGTTGGGTCAAATCTTTATGCATTCTCGTAATATTTTCAATATATCCTGTAATTTCTTTGCTCTTATCCGGAATATAAGTGCAGCAATGTTGAACTTTCAACATGCCACAAACTCCACCTTCTTTTGCTAACAATATATCAAGAGCAAGACGGTTCTGTAAAACCATAGATCTAATTGCAACCATTTCTGTGTTAATCATTAAAAATCCTCCTGCAGTGTCTGTAGAAAGACAATCAACTATAGTTGATAATTTACAAATTTTCTGTGAATTTAGAATGACTCCAACTGAGGGTATTATTGCACTAAAAATGTCTCCTACAATTTCAGAAAAACTAGCTCTTCTTCTACGTGTTAGTACATTAGAATTTCCATTGGTTCCACTGATTTTATCTACATGATAGATTTTTGGAAAAACTATTCCAAAATAACAGCTTCCGTACCATCTTGCAGGTAACCTATAATAGGCATTGTTCCCACAAACATAATATACTCCTGGAAACACAGGATCAGTTCCTCCTTTTAGTCCCCACCCTCCTAATATTAGGATGTTATGTTCACATTCACTGGAACCAATGTAATTATTGTTAGATTCTGTCTTTAATCTATGGAGGCAGAATTTTCCCATTTTCACAAAGTCCAGGGACATCGCAGCATGAGCCTTGCCACTTGCATAGATTCCCTCTTTCCCAACCCATGGAGGTACATGGGTTTTCTGTGTAGTTGCCTTCTTCATTAAATCCTGTCTCCTTTCTTCTACTAAATTCAAAAAATCTTTTTCTTCTTTTCTTAATGTACATGCTAGATTATCTTTGTGTGCCTGTACTAAACCTATTGAACTCATTGTTAAGAAAAATTCACCCATAAACTGTGCATTTTTACTACTGGTTACTGGATTTATGTTCTTTCTAATAGGTAATTCAGAAAATACTACATCTATGTCTGAATAAAAATATTGAAGCTTCCCTGTAGCATAAAATAAACTTGACAAAACACTACATGACACACCATAGGTTAAGGGTATATGGTGATACGTCATTCCTTCTGATACTGATGAAGGCAATTTCTTACATACGTAACAGTTACTAATATCCATAGTACTAACATATTGAAATAACAACCTAATAAAAACATTAGAGGACGTATTATAGTCTAATTCAGTATGATAATTTTCCTCGTCTTCTATAGGCCTGAGCGGTAAATTCCGTTCCGCTCGCGGTATTTGGGTAATTTTGCGTTCCGTGGAGAACGCGAAATTGCCAAAAATTCCGCGATCCGTGGCTTCGCGGAATTTTTTGCTTGTTTGCGCTTTCAAAATGCGTGTTCGCAAGATATTTCTCCCCGAGCACGCAAACAGCGTTTGCGAACAGGAAAAAAGCATTGCGAACGGGCGGAACAAGCAATTCCGCGTGTTCGCTGAACTTTTGCGTGTTCGCAGGGATTTTTTTCCGTTTCGCGGAGCTTTGCGTAGCGCGACTACGCAAATTCCGCCCACCCCTAGTCTTCTACCCCTATTTCTATTTCAGTTTTTCTTATTCTATCCACCTTAACATTAGTATCTGTGTTATTCTTGTCACTTGCTTTCATTATTAAAGGTACTCCTACGGTTAAAAATAGCCATCCTAATACTGCTAATAAAATACTACAAAAACAAAATCTAAAACATTTTCCTTTTAATCCACACTTTGGTTTCTCGGTCACTTCAATTTCTGCCATTTTTACTCCTGAGAAAATGTCTTTTCTTTTATCTTTTCTTTTTCAGGTTGAACCTTCCTTTTTGTTCTTAAGGAGGTTTCAATTTGCTTTCATCAATTGGTGCAATATGGACCTCTTCTGCCTCATCAGACAGATCCAGGGATTCAAATTCCTCGAGAATAACATATGTCCACTCAGGAGCCTTATATCTTCTGTTTAAATTTTTTAACCTTGGACTTCTTCGAGTGATTTTTGCTAAAGTTTGCTTAGGTCTTGTTTGACTTGTGACTTCGTTTACTTGTTCTGGTTTCTTTTCAAATGATATTTCAGTTTCTTTACTCCCGTGGGCCAATTGTCTCCTCTCCTGACTCTTTTGATTTGCACTGCCTTTTCACCTTCCTTATCTCTTTGTAAAGTTCTTTTTATTTCATTTATTTTAGGCACAATCTGTTCTCTTCTTCTGTTTTCTGTGCTTGTACCTTCTCTTGCTTCCTCCTGCTCAGGTTCTACCGTATTTTGTTCTTCTCCTTCCTGAGCTTGTTCTTCTAATTCTATCTGACCCTGTTCAGGCCTTACTTCAAATCTTTCTTTTTCTTCTGCCTGAACTTGTTCTTCTAATTCTATCTGGTCCTGTTCAGGTCTAAATTCAGACTTTTCTTCTTTTCCTTCCTGAACGTGTTCTTCTACTTTTCCCTCCTCAGGTTTGTTTATGTCTCTTTCTATTTTCTCCTGAGTGTGTTCTTCTTCCCCTGTCTCTCCCTGACTACTTTCCTGTCTTTTCAGTTCTGTTCTTCTTCTAGTTTCAATAGCATCATCAATTATTTCAATCACTGGAATCCATTCTTCCTGACTTATCTCAGGCTGTTCATCATATGGTTGTCCTTCAGAATCTGTCACCCTAGATTCTTCAATTTCACAGTTTACAACTCCTGACTCTTCAGCCTGCTCAGTCAGTGGTGATTCTTGTTGATCTGATGGGCTCGGAACTCTTCTGGTATGGCTGGCATGAATCCAATTGGGCAGACCTGCACACTTCACTGCTGTGGTAGTGACTAGTATGATTTGCCGTGGTCCGTCCCACCTTGGTGCTAGACACGATTTCCTTGCGTGTTTCTTCACTAACACCCAATCTCCAGGATTCAAATCATGCGCTTGGTTTGGCTGTCTTTCAACTGCGTCTTCTCCAACCTGGTGAGAGAGAGAACGCATCATTTCAGCCAATCCTTTGCAATAGTCCAATACCAGATCATCAGTTATACTTATTAGTTTATTTCCAGGAATAAATGCCTGTCTCATGGCTTTTCCCATGAGAACCTCATGTGGGCTCATTCCTGTTTTCTTGTCTGGAATGCTTCTGAGACCCATCAGCACAAGAGGTAATGCATCTGGCCATTTCAGCTTTGTGGATGCACACACCTTTCCCAATCTTGGGACGATAAGCACAGTGCAGTTTTTGTTCAATGTTAAACGCAGCACAAATTAATCGAATTATTTCATTATTAAAATGAGGGCCTCTATCTGATTCCAAAGTGACCGGAAAACCAAATCGTGGCACTAACTCCCTCAACAATAATTTTGCAACTGTAAGACTGTCATTTCTTCTAGTAGGATAGGCTTCCACCCATCTTGAGAAAAGACATACTATGACAAGTACGTATTTCAATCCATTGCATGGAGGTAATTCAGTGAAATCTAACTGTAACCTGGTGAAGGGTCCTTCTGCCTTTCCAATTTTTCCCCAGCTTACCACTGTCTTTTTACCTGGGTTCTGCTGTTGACAGGTTAAGCATCTTTGGCAAAGGCTCTCTGCGACTACCCTGAACTTCGGATTGTACCAACTTTCTCTGAATAGCCTGATCATCGAATCACTCCCTATGTGTGTTGCTCCATGGTATACTCTCGCCATCTTTGAAAGCAAGCAATCTGGCATGACTGGTCTTCCATCCAAGTACACCCATACTTCATCATGTGGCCTTTTGGTACAAGCTGCCTTTGTCCAAATTTCTTTTTCCTTTTCCTCAACTTCTTCCTGCAATTGTCTAATCTCATCCCATGTCTCTGGTACTGAGAAGTACATAAGTTGGCATCTGGTTTCACCCGTTTCAATTTTTCTGTTTATGGCTACTGCATTTTTAGCACAGAATTTGGCCACTTGGTCAGCATAATTATTGCCAGCAGTCACATAGTCATTTCCTGACTGATGTGCAGCACATTTTACAACTGCTATCTCTTTTGGCAATTGTAATGCTTCCAACAAATCCTTTCCATTTCTGCTGTTTCTGATAGGAGATCCTGATGAAGTCAGAAATCCCCTTTGCATCCAAAGCTGGCCAAAGTCATGCACAATCCCGAAGCCATATTGGCTATCTGTAAATATGGTTACTCTCCAATTTTTCCCCTTTTTACATGCCATTGTCAAGGCGACCAACTCAGCTACTTGTGCAGACTTGACCCCAGGTAAACAGGATGCTTCAATCACCCCCGAAATTTTGCAAACAGCATATGCAGCACTTAGACCTCCTTCTTGTGTCCTAAGGCAGGAGCCGTCTACAAATAACTCATGGTCAGCTTCTTTCAAAGGTGTGCCTTTTATGTCTGGGCGGGGCTTTGTACATAACTCAGTCACGTCCACACAATCATGATCACTTTCATCTTTCACTTCTTCGTTACAGGGGTCTGGTAATAGGGTAGCTGGGTTTAGGATCGTACACCTTATCACAGTCACGTTTTCAGCTCCCAAAAATCACTCTTTCATACTTTGTCAAACGGCTAGGGGTAAGGTGCTGTGTTCTTGTCAAAAGAATCTCAACTGAGTGTGGAACGTATACCTTTACCGGATGTCCCATCACTATCGACTCACTTTGCTCCAAGCTCATACAAGTAGCAGCTACTGCTTTTAAGCAGCCAGGCAATGCTGAAGCAACTGGGTCCAAAGTAGCTGAAAAATATGCCACTGGACGTCGACTCAATCCATGTCTCTGTGTTAAAACTGAAAGTGCACAATGCTCTCTTTCGCAACAGAATAAAGCAAAATCTTTTGTATAATCAGGCATACCCAAGGCAGGAGCCTCACACAAATAACTTCGCAATTTCACAAATGCCTCTAGGCAATCATCATTCCAATCAATCGGATCTTTTGCTCGTTTTCGAATCATCTGTATCAATGGTTTCGCTAACATAGAAAATCCATTTATCCATTGTCTGCAGTATCCAACCACTCCCAGAAACATTCTCATTTCTCTCTGAGTCTGTGGCAATTGCATTTCTTTGATTATTTTTATTCTTTCCGGTGTCACTTTTCTAACTCCTCTTTCTATTTTATGCCCTAAATATCTTACTTCTTGTCGACAGAACTGTCATTTTTCTGGAGACACCTTGTGTCCTCCTTCAGCCAAATGGGTCAGTAATGCAATTGTATCAGTGACACAATCTTCTCGTGTTTTTGATGCCACTAACAGGTCATCAATGTACTGTACCAGAACAGAATTTCCGGGCATAACCAATGACTCTAACCACTTCTTCAGAATTTGATTAAAAATTGAAGGACTCTCTGTGTACCCTTGAGGAACTCGACACCATGCATAAATACGATCCTCAAACTTAAACGTAAAAAGATACTGGCTGTCTGGGTGTAAAGGAATAAAAAAGAACGCTTGGCATAAATCAATTACTGTAAACCATCCTGCATTCCATGGTATCTAATAAAGGATCACTGCTGGATTTGGCACAATTGGGCAACAGGGAATTACAATTTTATTTATTTTCCGTGTACTTCCGTAATACTTGCACTATTCTGTATTTTCCGCTAGGCTTTTTCAGTCCCATTATTGGCGAATTACAAGGACTGCCCATTACTTCCTTTAGAATACCTTGTTTAACCATTCGTTCAATTTCTGGAATAATTCCTGCTTTCACTTCTGGACTCATTTTGTACTGTCGGGTATTTGGATATACTGCACCTTCTCTCACTGTCACTTTAACTGGGTCTATATTCTTCATTAGCCCATTTCCTGTAAAATCCCACACTTCTGGATTGGCTGTCGTTCATAATTCTTCTGGCAACTCATTTTCGGTTATTAATGAGAACATTTCATCTACTTCTGTTCCCTGTTTGGCCAACATCATCTTATAGACAATGTCCTCATCGGGGGTTTGGAAAGCTACACCATCCGGTGTACAATAGATCGTGCAGTTCATCTTGCAGAAAAGATCTCTTCCCAATAGATTTACTGGACTGGAATCGCAAACTACAAATCGATGCATTTCCTTGAAATTCCCAATGGGCACCTCCATTGGTTTTGTGATTGGGGTTCTAATCTGTTGGTTAGATACACCTACAACTTGGATTGTCTCTCCCGAGAGGGGTAGGTCTGGGATGTCTGCTGTTCTCACAGTAGACCTGGTAGCACCAGTATCCAATAGGAAAGTAATGTCTTTACCTTCTACTCTCCCGTCAACAAATGGACCTGACTGATCAACCGGTAAGGATGCGCCAAGCACGCACTCCTCTTCCTCCCCCCTCAGGCACCGTCATTGTGCAGTATCTGAATGTTCTTCATCATTCTGTAAAAAATATTGTGTAATTGTTCTATTGTTCTTACCACTTTCTCCTTGAAATCCGGTGTTCGCACTGAAACTCTGATGGTTCACAAAATTTGGCATAGGAGCTGGTGGCACCTGATATTGTGATGTGACTACCTGTTGCTGCTGATTCATAAGCACTTCATTCTGCATCTGTGGGATTAAATTTTGATTTGGCCCATTCTTCTTCTTATTATTCTGAGTACTCTTACACTCATTCTTCCAATGTCCAAGCTTTCCGCACGCATGACAAGGAAACTTCTTTTTCGCTTCTTCTCTGTCCATTCGCCCCTTAAATTTATTACCATTCGCTCCTTGATTATTTTGAGTCTGTTCTTTCACTTGATTTTTATTTTGGTCATTTGTCTTCTCTTCTTGTTGCTCTGCCAACTTAACTTGTGCCCACATCATTTTCTCCTTTAACTTCCTACGCCTAGCCTCTATGTCATCTCCGCAATATTTTGCGTACTTTAGAATCTCATCCACCGTCTTACTTTGCCAACATAACATGTGCTGCTGTATCATTTGACTGATCTCCGGTTTCAAACCATATACAAACGATACACAAAATGTCCCATATCTTTGTCACCAATATTCTCAAAACCACTATACTGTTTAAACACCTGCAATAACCGTTCATAATACGCATGTACAGATTCATTTGGTTCCTGTGTTATTCTATCTATTTTTACCCAATCTGTTTCTTTAGGAGGGATTGTCCCTTTCAAATACGTAATCACTTGGTGATACTTTTTCATCACCTCTTCCGAAGGTGCTCCTGTTTTTGCATCTCTAGGATACTCCTCATTTGGCCAATCAATTGTGATCTTACATTCTGTCCATAAATCAGCAGGTACCACTATATCAAATAGACCATCCAGGTCCTTCAGTAACACCTTTGAAACTTTCACAAACCTCTCTACTTGTTTATACCACTCAACTGGTTTTTCTCTCAGTTTTGGAAAATCATTTGTAAATGATAAAATATCTTGTCTGCTCCAAGGAACATGAACATATCCACCTCCTGGAACCTCTCTCATTGGACACAATTTTTCCACCTTGCCTTTTTCTCTTACTGGAAAGGCAGCTGCTGCTTCTCTCCATTGTACTTCTTCTTTCTTTCTTATCCATCTAATTCTCCATTTATCTATTTCTCCCCATTTTCGCAAAATGTTCATTAACTCTTTTATCTGTAACCTTTTTCCTGATGCATTTACACTTTCTAAATCTTTATCAGTAAAATCCACTCGATAGGGTTTTTGTAACAATTTTGATTTCCCTATATCTATTCCAATTTCTGAAGCAACTTCAGTTAACCTCTCATGAAATAGTCTTGCTCTCCTAGTTATACTCTTACATAGAAACAATAATTCCTCATCATTGTAAGCGTTCAATCTTTCTGTACCTACACATCCTGTCATCATCTCTTCCAATTCCACCTTCAATCTGCTGATATCTAAAATCTTTGGCATTGGATTCTGATTATCTCTTTCCTGAGCCCACCTTTCTATTTCTTCAGAGGTGACTACTGTTGCACTTGTAGTTCCAACCGGAACCAAAGGTCTTCTTTCTCTCAAATTCATAGGCGTATTTCTCTTTGCAGTTTCTGTGTGGGGTTCCACAATAGGAAGATCCATTAATGAAATAACTGACTCACTTTCACTAACCTGATCATCTGTGATTATTATCTCTTTTCTAGGACTACTCAATGGAACTGTCCCAATTTGTGGTTTCTGGCAAATCTTATTATCCCCATATAATGGGATTACTGGACCAATAGTTACTGGTACTGTTAAAGCTTCAGTATTTAAATTCAATTGATTTATCCTTTGTACTAGTTCTTCCTCTGTTCTATTCAAAGCTTCTCTTTCATTATTTTGCAACACTCTGTTAAATGATGAGTCATGCAAAATCTGTGGAGTTAATGGTATTCCCATTACTGGCGCACTTGGGACAACCTTACTAGCTGCTTCTTGATACGGTGGTGGATTTTTGATCAAAATATCTTCTAACAACTCAACGTCTGATTCACCATAACCTGTCGAATTCAAATGTTTCGTTTTCTCCTTGCACTTTCCTCCCAATTGTTCCTCAGCCATCAACACTGGATATAACCCTTCTGATACCATAGCTCTCCTCCACTTTTTCATCTGCCCTTCTCGTGACTCATGCAAGTGTCTCGGAAAAAATCCTCTAACTTCCACCTCTGCATTTCTCCCTTTCATATGACTCAGTCTCCCATTCTTCTAACGCCTCATATTGAGTTATCTTAGATCTAGGTTCCAAATCATTCATTTTCAATCTTAAATTCTGAAGAATCCTCCCATTAAACGTACCATCCTTAGGAAAGCCCTAACACACCATCATCCTTCGTATACTCTACCCAATTTTCCAACCACATGCAGGTATGATATCCTCTTTCCATCATCATAAAAGATGCTGGTGTCTTCGGTGGTGAAATAGGCATTCCCTCTCTAGTCAGCACAGGCTTATCCTTTACAAAGAAATTCTTTATTTACTTAAAAATTGACATCTTTCTTTTCTCTCCATACATCCTTGAAGAACGGCGTAGGAAATTGTATTCCGCAAACCCTTGAAATTTTCTGCCTGTACGTCTTGCACTTAGTCAAATCAAAATCCTGCATACAATCTTCTCTTTCCCAATCCTAGCGCGGCTTCTAACTAGGTATCCAATCAAATCCAACTCACACTCGTAGTCTGACCAATGTCAGCGAGGCCTTTTCCTGACGTCAGTTCTGCTCCTCACTACTGACCCCTCCTTTACAATGCTGCTCCTGTCAAACGCCCGCTGTGTCTACCAATCCCAGCGTGGCTCTCTGTGACGTCAGTAGCACTCCGGCAACTGACCCTCCCTTTACAAGGTAATACAAAACTTTATTTCTCAAAACTTTTCTTTAAATTTCTTTGTTATTAACAACGTAAAAACATTCGCTACTCTGTCTGTTCCACTACATCAAAAGGATAGTTTATTTCTCTTTTACTGCGAGTAAAACCTTCCGCTTACTCTTCACATAAGCTCCAGAGAACCTGTTACTCCTCCGGCATCACCCTTGTCAGGGAAAACTTGAGACCGATGTTTCACCAGCGAACTCCTTTTGCTGTCAATCTAGCTTAGACGAACCAGCTTCTTCTTCAGGGTTACCCTTACTAGGTGATATAACTCCTAAAGTTTCACTAGCGAACTCTTTGCTGTCAACCACTCTCACTTTTATACAGAAAGTAGTCCCTACTTTAACACTGCCAGCCCTACCTAGCTTCTCAGTGCTATTCCAACAGACGAGTAACCTCACTGCAGTGTGGTTTCTATCGCCACCCGCTATTCATTCCCCGGGAATTTTCCAGACGACATAAAAACGAAACACTAACTCTCTTGTTAAAACATAAATCAAAAAGTCAATAATCTATACTTATCACCAAACTAGCTAATAAAAACCATAGCTCTGCTACCAGAAAACTGATCCAGCGGCGTACTAACAACAGATACTCTACTACCACATACTCACCTGGGCCCATATAACTTTTACTCACACTGAATAACCAGTAAACCGCCGGATGCTTAGTTTATGATTTTGTTTCTTATCAGGATTAGTTATCTCTCATTTCTAACTAAACCTTTACCTGATCAAATAGTTCTTTCCTCTGGTCGATGGACCATTTAGTTAGAACTAGTTGATGGCGATAATTAACATAACCTTTTAAAACATTTCTATTAAAATGTAATAATCACAAACTCGGGAAGTTTTAAAATCTTTATCTAAATAAGAATTTTGTGAACCGTCTCAAAACTTCAGTACAAACACTCTCATTCTCAAGAGTGTCAATTCAATCAAATATTTCATTTAAGCAAAATAGCAATTCAGATTCCCACAATAACGATGCTCAGAAAGAAGAGGACAGAGAGAAAAGAACGATTATCAATACGATTTACCAAGAATAGTGTGAAGACCAATTCCCTGGCCATAGGGCTGATAAGGGTCCCCAGGATAGATCAGGAGACAAAGACTTCAGGACAGGATCAGGACAGGATACATCACCTCTCTAAATACTGACGACTGCGTCACACCCCTCTCTGACACTCTCTTCCTCCTCGTGGTTCTTCCGTGATCTTCTTTCTAACTCAATTAAGTTAAATAGATGGTTCTGCATTCGATTTCTTCTTCAGTGTCTCACACCATCAGCACCACCCCCTCAGCACCGACAGCATCTCGAGCTCTGCTTCTGGGCTTTCGTAAGAGTTCTTCCCAAAAACTTCTCGTGTCAGCGCACTCCAGAATAAGCTAAACTAACTAACTAAAACTACCTCAATTATACTTTTCTATTACCATGTACCACCCATTAATGTTTCAATTTTGTAAAATACTAACTCTGATTGGACAGGCGAGGGGGGATGATCATCACACCACACTTATACTTTACTTTATTTCTTTTAAACCATTGTTTCCAAACTCCTCCCTCAAAACTTTATTCCGCCCTTCCTTTCCCATACATCTTCAAACTTTATTAATACAAAATGTAACACTTTTCTCGAATAAGTTCCTTCATATGAACCCTTCACCCTCATGTTCCCAGGGCACATCTCCGTTGACCTTGGACGCGTGACAAGTCCTTAGTCATCCTCGCAAGCTTCCACATCAAGGCGCATGCGTTGTACAGCATCAGTCTGCTTGACTCAGGCAACTTTAATAGGCCCAAATATGCACTATTAATAAAGTCAAAAGGAAAGATGTTATTCTCAAAAATAAATGATTTCACTGTATACCACCACCCTCTACTCTAGCCCATACCATTTGTTATCTCTTTATCTGCATTTGCGTTAATGTAAACTCAATTTCTAATTTTCAGCAAGCAGGTGCCATGCACGTGAGCTTTCAAGCGGCCATTTTATGACTCTTTGCGCAGGCGCCAGAATTTCCCTCCAATTAATCAATCAAACATTTGTAAAGCGCGCTACTCACCCGTGAGGGTCTCAAGGCGCTGGAGGGGGTGGGGGATGAAGCAGCTACCGATCAAACAGCCAGGTCTTGAGAAGTCTCCTGAAGGTCCACAGGTCCTGGGTCTGTCGCAGGTGGATGGGGAGGGTGTTCCAAGCAATAGTACGTCATACTACGTAGATGTAGTAGACGCATGCGCAGTAAAGATCCCATGTTAGAATGCATCTTAGTCCTACGTCCGTGTTATTACAGTTAGTAAATACATAGGCAAGCTTCATTCTTTTCCCGCGTATTATGGAAAATGCGTATTATTAATCACAAACACGTTGTTAGTAATTCGCTAGTAAGTTAAAACGAGAGGATTGTTTACGAGCAAGTTTCAGGTCCGGAACCTTGCTCCATCAGGTTCATCCTCAAATTGTTCCTCCAGCCTTGCTACTGCTTCCTTATAAATATTCCACCCATCTCCTCCACTACTAGGTGGTGCAATAGGTACAAGATTCTTGAAAATTTCTATCACTGCTGTGCCAAGAAAACTAAATAAGATGGCTTTCATTCTTTCAGGTGAAAATTTAGTGCCATCAATGGCTACTAAATAGTTCTCAAATGTTTCAAACCATTTTTTCCATCGCAATTTTGGTTTTCCAGGAATTTCCAAAAAGATAGTAGGCAGATTGAAAATTTGAGAAGCTGCCATATTAAATATTCAAAAACAAGAAGAAAAGGTTAAAAGTAAAGATACAACAAATAAATTATAAAAAGCACTAAAGAATGCAAACAAAAGCTGTATGAGAATTAAGTGTGCATATCACTGTTGAATAAACGTAGTAGAAACTCTCAAATGTGTACGTGATAAATAATAAATCACATGGAATATGCACATGTAGCTCTAATAAGTGTGTACATCACTGTTGTACACTTGCAAGGAAGTAACAAAACAGTAAAATCCCAATCCTTGTATAAAGTGTGCGAATCACTGAATCCGCAAACGATGCTAAAATGCTCCACAACTGAAGCGATGCACACAGAACTGCAGTAAGCTGAAGCGATGCACACAGAACTGCAGTAAGCCTCACCGTAATGAAGCAGTTCGTTTAAATGCACGGAGCTGAATTAAGTAGATCAGTAAAATCAATATGGGCACCACGTTGCGTCAAAGCGTGCAAAAACGTCCTCCCAAGATGGCCGCCAATGACATATGTTGCTTTGAAAGCACGTCTCAAGGATAACAGAGTATCCTAGCAACAGTCGTCAGGAAGGCAGAGACGTCACACAAGGAGACAGGAACACTCGCGTGAAGAGCTCTCAGCGCATTACAAATCCCAAGCGCGAGCAAGCTCACGAGCGAGTAACGGTTCCAAGCAAGCGGCAATATAATTTTAAAGTACAGTACCTTGAGTTGTGGAAAATAAGAAACAATCGTTGTTGAAGAAATACTGAATCACGAAGATGGCCTTGAAGAATTCATCCAAACAAGGATATAAAAAGCAGGTAACTTCAGAGTGACTCGAACGAAGAAAATAAAATAAGAGCAAAAGCACAGTGGGTCGGCACAAAGTGCTAAAAACAACTCGTCGCCATTGTAATGGAGCGATGGAGTCAAGACTTATATAAAAATACTTATTTATTTAAAGTGCCATGTAAGGACCCACTGGTGCAAAAGCTAAAGCGTCCAGCCAAGGCAACTCCAACCGCTTCTCTGGCATTCAAACTAAAGCCTCTGCATCAGTGAATTCTAAATTACATATTGAAGTGCCATGTGACAAGCACAATACAAAGTTTACATAACACACTCTAAATTCTATAATGAAAATGAAAGAGGCACAATTACCACATCCTGCCACCTTTAATTCTTCGACATACGCAAATACCTCCACCGATGAAATCGCTGACACGCAGGTTCCATGCAGAGTTGAGCCCGTCGCCAACATTGTAATGTAAAGAAATACACCTCAAGCTTGTGTATCTTCCTTTAATCTCAACTCTGCTAACAAACAGGACAGCAAAAAGACCGCACCTTCCATGTCCCGGCTTCAATCCCGACTGCCGCCCCCAGAACCCGCACAGCCTTACATTCCTAGCTACCTCATAATTGTGCTGAGCGCATTCCGATGTGGAGCCGGTCCTGCTATTTGGAAGTCAAGTCAAGGTGAAATGGAGTAGCCCTTGCAGAGAGGGTTAGCCTGTTATTGTGGCCTTGTGCAATATCTGTCACACCCATCTTAGGAAGCATTACATTGAATGGCTCGCCCATTCACCCCGCCATGGCTAATGCTTGGCAGACCCCCAGAACGCTCAAACCATTGAATCCTCGTTTAGCAGCAGAGCTTTCATCGTTTGTGAAGAAGGCACGTGTAGATGTCAGTCAGACGTGGTGACAGACACCAGCAGCAGCATGGAAGGCATTAGCCTAGGACAGTGACACTGACCATGTATGTACATATTTATATTCACTGAAAAAACCATAGGTTTTAGGGACAGTTATAGTTAGTTGGACATGGCACTTGTACAAAACCCGTGAAATTCCCCTGTTATAGTTAGTTCAGCTAACTATAACTTGCGCCCCCGCAATGCACTGCTGATGACGTCACATATTACATCACTCATGACATGGTCAGTGACATCACTGATGACATCACTGATGACATCTCAAATGACATCCCTGATGACATCATCCAGTGACTGTTTGTTTCTGTAAAGTTTAAATATTTTTTAAATATATAGGGAAAGGCGTATTGAAGAATGAGTGGGTGTATAAGTGTCTGTATGGATGATTTAGTACGTGCGTGACTAACTCCATAAGTGAGTGATTAAACGTATCTTACTGAATGCATGTTAGTGACTAAACTGGGTGAATGTCTGTATCCGTCTGTCTGTTGCTGTGTAAGTGGCTGCATGGGTTTGTGAATAGCTACATGAGTGTCTATATGAGTTATTGATTGGTTGTCTGAGTATCTGTATGGGTGCCTGAGTGTTTGTGTGGGTGGGGTGTGTGCGACTCTGTACATAGATGTGTGAGTGGGTGATTCACTGGGTGGATGGTTTCAAGAGTGCATCTGTGATAGACTGTATGGGTGGGTAAGTGTGTGTAAGAGTGTGTTAGTGAGTGAATGTATGTCCCAGTGGTACATGTGTGAGTAACTACATATGCGAAAGGCAGTATATATGTGTGTTGGAGTATATAAATAGCTATAAGCTGAGAGTGTGTGATTGTGAGAGTGACTGTATGGATGAGTGTGTGCTTGTATCAGTGATTGTATAAGAGTGTAAGAATGTGCTAGTATTTGTATGAGTAAGTGAGCTGGTGTGTGTATAACTGTATAGGTGAGTAAATGGCAGTGTGTTTAATTATTTGCATGACTGACTAGGTGTGTGAGTACCTCTATGGATGAGTGGCGGTGTTTGAGTGTCTATATAGGAGTATGAGTGCATATGATAGTCCTGTACTGAGTGACCGTAAGTATGAGTGACTGTACGGGTGAGTGAGTGGATGTGTGTGTAGACCTAAGAATCAGTGAGTGGGTATGTAGTTATTGGTGTTGGAGTGTCTATGGTTTTGCGAATGGCAGTCTGTAATTTAGAGGGGGTGTATCAAAGGTTATATTAGGGTGTGAGGAGGTGCATGAAATTATCACGTGGATGATGTAATCAGTGATGTCATTTGAGATGTCATCAGTGATGTCATCAGTGATGTCACAGACCATGTCATGAGTGATGTAATATGTGACGTCATCAGCAGTGCATTGCGGGGGCGCGAGTTATAGTTACCTGAACTAACTATAACGGGGGAATTTCACGGGTTTTGTACGAGTGAAATGTCCAACTAACTATAACTGTCCCTAAAACCTATGGTTTTTTCAGTGAATTTGTAAGGTTTTTTTAAATGCTAATTTCTAACTATAACGTGCCTGAAACCTATGTTTTTTCAGTGAATTTCAAAGGTTTTTTAAATGCTAATTCCTAACTATAACATGTCTGAAACCTATGTTTTTTTCAGTGAATTTCAAAGGTTTTGTAAATGACAATTTTTAAATGTATTAATTGTTATATTTATTTTTTTGATACTGATTTACTACATTTTTTTAAACTATTTATTTTTACATATTTTATTTTTTAAATTACATTGTAATTACATTATACATTACATTACAAAATATACTTTCTCTGAATGAATTACTTTAGTTTAAATACTTTGCAAATAGGCAATAGACTTTTAAGTACAGTAGTTACAGTTGTTGCAATGGGCAACACAATTTCAAACACAATGCAACATTGAGCTCAATGTGAATTTCTAGTTAAATGCAATTAATTACTTTATGGATTACTTTTCTAACCACAGGACTGGAACCTAGATTCAGTCCTGGGACATCTCCTGTAAACAGTTGAGTAAAAGCGTTTTGGTTACAGTAGTGATTTTTAAGGAATATTATGGTATTTTAAAAGTTGACAAACTTTTTCACATAGAATCACCAATGTTATCCTATGGGAGGAAATTCACTTAGCGGGTAAGTAGTGTTATCGTTACTTTTTCTTACTCAGTGGTGGATCCTGGATCCAGCACTGGTGCATCTCCTGTAAACAGTTGAAAGAATGCGTTTAAGTCATACAGGCGATTTTTAAGGAATATTTGTAGTTTGTGAAAATCGACACTTTGAAACTTTTCTGCTGAAAACCAGACAATGGACTCCTATGGAAGGAAATACAAGTTACTGGTAAGTACGGTTAGAATTACTTTTCAGGGTCAGTGCTGGGCTAAAAGATGCAGCACTGGGTTCTCTCCTGATAACAGGTGAGTAAATCGGAATTCGTAGTTCGGCAGATTTTAGAGGGATATTATAAAGTTCCAAAACTCCACACTTAGAAGAATTTCCAAGTGAAACCAGTCAATGTTAGCCTATGGAAGGAAATTCAAGTTACTGGTAAGTACGGTTAAAATTACTTTTCAGGATCAGTACTGGGCTCAAAGATGCAGCACTGAGGTCTCTCCTGATAACAGGTGAGTAAATCAGAATTCGTAGTTCTGCTGATTTTAGAGGAATATTTGTATGTTTCAAAAATCGACACAAACTATTTCAGCAAAAAGCAGGCAATGATATCCTATGGAAGGAAATTAAAGTTACTGGTAAGTACGGTTAAAATTACTTTTCAGGATGAGTACTGGGCTCAAAGATGCAGCACTGAGGTCTCTCCTGATAACAGGTGAGTAAATCTGAATTCGTAGTTCGGCTGATTTTAGAGGAATATTATAAAGTTCCAAAACTCCACACTTAGAAGAATTTCCAAGTGAAACCAGTCAATGTTAGCCTATGGAAGGAAATTCAAGTTACTGGTAAGTACGGTTAGAATTACTTTTCAGGATCTGTACTGGGCTCAAAGATGCAGCACTGAGGTCTCTCCTGATAACAGGTGAGTAAATCGGAATTCGTAGTTCGGCTGATTTTAGAGGAATATTTTCACAATGGTGAAGGAAGGGGGTGGGGCCTGAGGTGACATGTCTGCAAACACGCCCTGTGGCGCGTTTTAAGTTGGAGAATTAATTCCTCCTCAATCCCGAGGGTCCCTAGGGGCCAACTAGCCCACCAGGTACCTCCAGTATGCGCCAGAGAGCTGTGTTGCAGAGAGGTGTTCAGAGGCCATGCCCCTTTTACAACACTCTGCAACGCAGCTCCGTGGCGCTTACTGGAGGTACCTGGTGGGCTAGTTGGCCCCAGGAACCCTCAGGATTGAAGGGGATTTAAATCCCCATCTTAAAACGCGCCACGGGGCCTGTTTGCACACATGTCACCTGAAGCCCCGCCCCTCCCTTCACCACTGTACAAACGCGCCCCGTGGCGCGTTTTAAGTTGGGGGATTAAGTCCCCTTGAATCCTGAGGGTCCCTGGAGTCCAACTAGCCCACCATGTATCTCCAAAAGCGCCACAGAGCTGCGTTGCAGAGAGGTGTAAAAGGGGCGTGGCCTCTGTACACCTCTCTGCAACACAGCCCCCTGGCGCATACTGGAGGTTCCTGGTGGGCTAGTTGGCCCCCAGGGACCCCCAGTATTCAAGGGGAATTCGTTCCCCCTCTGCAAACGCGCCAGGGGGCGCGTTTGCAGAGTGCTGACAAGGAGGGGGCGTGGCCTCCGGCGCGATGCCGGATTTTTTTTTTTTAAAGGGGGCTGTGTGGCCCCCCTTCTTTTTAATTATTTTGGGCCCTGGGGACCCCATCCCCCAGGGCCTGACCCCCTTTTATTTATTTTAAAAAAAAATAGAACGGGAAGGGGACCGCGTGGGCCCCCCTCCCGTGGCCAATTTCGACCCGGGGACCCCATCCCCCGGGTCATTGCCACATTTTTCTTTTTTGATGGAGGGGGGCTGCGTTGCCCCCCTCCTCAGGCCTCCTTAGGCCCCGGGGACCTCATCCCCCGGGGCCGGCCTTTGTTAATTTTTAATCATGGAGGGGGCCGCGTGGCCCCCCTCCCGGGCCACTTGTAGCCCCGGGGACCCCATCCCCCGGGGCTGGCCCTCTCCGTTGGGGACCGTGGGGGGTCCCAATCCCCCCATGGTCCCGCCGGCTCCCCGCGTCCTGCGGGAGCGGGCATTGCTTTTCCACATGGGGAGCTGCTAAGATGCAGCTCCCCGTGTGGAAAGCAATTTGCTTTGTTTTGGAAGAGAGAGCAGGTTTCCTGCCTCTCTTCCAAAACCAAGCAGTTTGCTATGGCAGGGCGGGAGCCGCGAGGCTCCCGCCTGCCATAGCAAACTAGAGTGTCCCGGGGTAGGCACCCCGGGACACTGCAGGAGCCGGCCCTGGGGGGTGGCGGTCCCCAGGGCCATCAAGGGCTCCAGGAGGGGGGCCGCGTGGCCCCCCTCCCACCATCTTGAAAGCCCCGGGAGGTGGTGGTCCCAGGGGCTCTGGGGGTCCGTAACGGACCCCATATTTAAATCTTTAGTGTCCCGGGAGGTGGCGTCCTCGGGCGTGTGGGGGGGCTGGAGCCCCCCACACAGGTACTTATAAAATTTAAAAAAGAAGCCCCGGGGGGTGGCAGTCCCCGGGGCTGGGGGAGGTCCGAGAGCCCTCCCGCACCATTTGTTTTTAAAGCCCCGGGGGTGGCGGTCCCCGGGCTTGGGGGCCTTAGAGGCCCCCATTCATTAATTTCATAACCCCGCATGCCCCCGGGACTTGGCCCACCCGGGGCCAATAATAAGGAAGCGCGGAAGACCGCGCTCGATTTTTTTTTAATCAGCGGGATCCGCGCACCCTAAGCGCATCCCGCCGATTTAAAAAAAAATATATATGCTTTTTTCTGCCCAGGGGGTCCGGACCCCCTGAGCAGACCTAGGGGGTCAGAGTGTTTCTACCCTGCCCCCTTTGTGTGTTTTGCGCACTTGTTTCTGTCCCTCGGTTCTACCGAGGGACAAAATGGCTGCCAACACTTCCTGATTTGGAGTGTTGACAGCCACTTGACAGCCAATTAGCATGCAGCTCGTGATCGGGAGGGTACGCGGACCCTACTCAACCATAGATATATATGTGATTTTACTTTTGATTTTCTCAGGAACTACTGAACGGATTTACACCATTTAAGCAAAAGGCACGACACTGAACCAAGGGCTACCTCTTTGCCAAATTTGGTGTAATTCCGTTCAGCAGTTCGGGCTGTAGCTGCGACTAAAGGTTCCTACGGAAAAATGAATGGGGAAAACGTGTTTTGGGACCCCCCTTTTTTCTCGGCCCCCGCTTGACGAATCACCCCGAGACTTTCAGGATGGGAGCGGACCGGAGCGCCCCAACAAGTTGGAAACTTTCGCGAAGATTCCTCAACCGGCACCAACGTTATTTCAAATAGAATGTTGCGGATTTCCTATGGATAATAGGTCCTAACTATAACTATCTACTGGCGACCGCCAGTAGATAATAAATCCTTTATAAAGCATAGCGTGCCTAATTTCACCCACTTTGAAGCACTACGTAAACTTCATATGCTGAGTAAGCCTGGGCGTAGTTTGCGTAGTCTCGCTACGCGAAGCTACGCGAAGACGTCGGAGCGCTACGCGAGCTACGCGTAGCTTCGCGAGCGTAGCTGCTTGTCGCGCCCATTCGCGATGCGTTTTTCTTGCTCGGGAACGCGTTGTGCGTGTTCGGGACGCTGTTTGCGTGCTCGGGGGCGCGAACTTACCCATGCGGTCGCCTATGGGCGCGGCCATTTTGTTTTTCACTTGTCCCGCCCGTTCGCGATCCCTTATTTCCTGTTCCGGGTCGCGTATAGCGTGCTCGCGATGCGCATTCCTTGTTCGGGAACGCGTTGTACGTGTTTGCGACGTTTTTTGCGTGCTCGGGGACAAATATCGCGCGAACTTACCCACGCGGTCGCGATGGGCGCGGCCATCTTGTTTTACCACTCTATGCTATGGTTCTGGGCCTGCTTTTCTATCCTCCCTCAATCTTTGCAATCCTTAGTTTTTTACACTGTTTTTCAATTTTTCTTTATTTCTTATCTATCTCACTCTCTGCTTAAGTCTATATTTTGCATTTTTTTCTACTTTTTACTGTGTTTTTTTAACTTTTCGACTGTTTTATATAACTTTCTTCTTTAAGCTCCTACTTCTTCCCCTAACTTTATTTTTCCCTTCTAACTTTTCTTTTTCACTTCCTCCCACCCCAGAACCATGGCGAAGGGTAGCAGCAGCGGCTCAAAGGGCAAGGCGCGTGCGCCCAATTGCCGCCTGCCTTGCGGCAGACTGCGCCCTGCAGGGGTGCAAGCCCGCCAGCTGTTTACTGAGGCGGAGGTGGCCGCCCTTGTTTTTTTATTCAGCGCCACCTCCCTTGACCTTGGCAGCAGGCGGCAGGCCAGGCTCCGGGTACCCGACCCAGGAGCTGCCACCGCCGGTGGGCGAAGGTGCGTCGGGCAGTGTTTCGCTGCTCCGCGGTCCGGCGCACCCATAACCAGCTGGCCCACCGGTGGTCAGACATCCTTGACCGGGAGCAGGACCTGTTGGACCTGCTAGGTGTCGAGGTCGTGGGGCTTGGTGAGTAGCCAATATATATAGTAGTATAAGTATTGTGATTTGTGTATACATTTTTTACAAATAACAAGAATACTGCTGCTTACATTGCAGGTAAATTACGTTTCAAAATCTTCTGTGATTGTAGGACACAGGTGCTGGGCGGTACTCTTACTTTTTGCAACTTTGCGCTCGCTTGTCATTATTATGTAAGAGTTTACTTTAGAGAACTTCAGTTAGGTAATGCTATTGCTAGAGAGACTGTAGTCCTTCCTTTGTCCTCCTGTCAAATAGTGGTGGATGCATTTGATACTAGGTTTAGTTACTATTAGTTGATAATTTTTGAGCGGTCTGTGTGACGCATCCTCTGTCACTGAGTGCTGCTTACCCCAGTCCTTAGAACCTTTTGTAGTTTGTTTAGTGAGTGGTACTGGTAAGCTTAGCTTAGCAGTGTCAGTCAGCTGCAGAACATCAGACGCAACCAACCAACAATTTGGTATATGCATTATGCACTTTATGCATGTGTCCTCCTTCTCATCTATGCATTTTTGATGGCAAAAAAAATGGAAATGCAGGCTTAATGAACAATTGGCCCGCCTGGAATAGGTGGGCTAGGTCAGGTGGTACTTAGGCTTAGTTAGTGTTCTGGATTTTATTTGAATCAATCAGAATGGAACACTGAATTAGTGTTCCCAAATAAGTAGACTGTCCGTGAATCCCGCAAGCCAGTAGTCAATCGGATTAGATAGGTCAATTTTATTGCAATTTTTGTTTCCTAAAACGTTTTTTGAGCGTTTTTTTAGATAATTTATTTGTTTCACAGCAATCATTAATGTTTGTGTCTTTCTTTTTCTTTATTATATCTTACATGATCACTGATGTGCAGCACCCAGGGGCAAGAAGACGGGGTCCGAGTCGGCGGGACAACCACCAGAGGACCGCTCCTCTACCGAGGGCCCTGCTGCTGGTCCCAGTAAGTCCTCCAGTGGTTAATATTAACAATTATATTGCCCTAACTTTTACTGCACCTTATTTTTTCAGAACTATTAATTCTGGCTCCACTCCCTAATTCTATTTTTTACAAAAGATTCTTTGATCTTGACTATCTGTTTCTAAATTCTGGTTATCCCTGCCTCTAAGTCATAGGTCTTCAATCTATGGGGCGCGACCCCCAGGGGGGGCGTGGAGTCATTGGAAGGGGGTCGCGCATTCACCTGCCTCACTGCTGCCTCGAATCCAAAACGTTTACGTTTCGTTTTGGATTCGAAATAATTACATCTCAAGAGCCTCTCTGATTGGAGGACAGGGCAAAATAAGCCAATCATAATGTGGCAACGTCATCAATGCCTGTCCTCCAATCAGAGAGACTGCAGCATGCACACCAGGAAATGCCCGCGAACTTTGTCCATAAGATGGACCAGCACCTTCCTAATGCAGGCTGTATTTCCACGGAGTTCTGCGCTGTCACTGCTGCCTTTCACTGGATCCAGTTGTCTTTCTTGGCCGTCGCTGCTTTCACCTCGTGTTCCTTTTTCCAACTCATCTTCGTGGCTCATTGCTGCCTCTGCATTAGGATCTCCTTCCCGGCTGGTTTCCAAGGCAACCCGAAGCTTCCAGGAATAATTAGGTAAGCCCCTCCTCATCCCCAATGCCCTGGCTTTTCAGCTGCAGACTACATACACTGAAACTATCCGCAAAGACACACACACAGATTCTTATCTGTTTCCTTGATTGAGCTATGTGGGTGGGTGGGGACAGGAAAAAGGCGCCGGTTAATTTTTATGACTGTGGAATGGTGTTTATTTTCGGTGTACTTTCTGTTTTTGTAGCAGCAGTTTCATATTCATTTTTGTGACATTGAAATGTTTATTTTCCATGTTCTTTCCGTTTTTATTCTTGACGCAGCAGATTAATATGATGCCTTTGTCCAACTACAGTTGCCACACTTTCCAAAAAAAAGCGATGGTTATTTGTTCATGTGTAAAGCATCCATGATTGCACCTTACTTGATGTGGTGGTTTTTGTAGTACAAAAACTTTATCACGTGGAGGAATCATTTAAAACCGGTCTGGGAGAGTTCATCTGAGGACATCATTTTTTTGTCAAAAAGTTCTAAATAGATTGGTGAATATGGGATCATGGAAACCTAAATAGCCTTCTGATTTTCAGCTGTGGTTCGAAACAGATAATTATGTCCTGCAAAGAAAGATATTGGTGCTATACACATTAGAAAAATGACATTTGTAATTACAAAATTATGTTTATTCATGTGTTTTGCAAAGAAAAAAGATTCCAAAACATGGAGTATTTTAAATTGTGTAGTTCAAATGTATTAAGAAAGCTTCTATAAATGATGAGCAATAGAAGTACTATTTGCGGTAATACAGCAAAACATAAGAATATGCCAGAACATTTATTCAACCATGTAGATACAACTACAGTTTCAATGCATAAGTATCTTCTCCTGAGTAAAATCATAGCATTAGTCAGCAAACGTGGCCAAGCACTAACTCTAGAAATGTCCATTTAGTTCATTCTTAACTTTTTCATACTCTCTTTACTATTCTGATCCCCCTCCACCCCCAAAACAAGCCTTTCTAAACCCTTCACTCTGACTCTTCACCCTCCGTCTCCCTTTTACTCATCCCAAGCCTCCTACTACTGCTGCGAGCTCCAAAACATCCCTCCACTATCCTTCTCAATCCAAATAACATAATACCATATCCACCATTCTAATTACTTTCCTTTTTCACTATACTAATTCCCCACTAATCCTTTATGGGTTCTGGAGAAGCATGCTACTCGCTGAAAAAGCGCTCTGACACTTCGTCAGGGGTAATAAGCGCTATATAAATGCAATTACAATAAAATACAATATCTTTGACACACTGGAGCAGTGAATGCTTTGTGGGTCTTCAGTTCATATAGAACACATCCCGCCATTTTGTTTGCAATGAGATTTTGTGTCCTAAACTAAGCACGTGACTCAACGCTGAATGGTGCCTCCGCATATATGCTGTTGTCATTGTGGTATTGAATACCAATGTGTGCCAAAACTGTTCTCTCGTGGCATCATTTTCCATGACTGGTCTATAAGTTTGTCAGCAATGAATCGTCATAAATCACCCAGGTACCGGGGAGGGGAGAAGGAGGAGACAATGGCGTGCGGTAAACAGCTGTCTGTCTCATGTCAAGGCCAGGCTCTCACAGAATCGCTGTGTGTGCTAATTTGGAGGCTACTCAGCTCCTCGCCGACTGCCTGTGTGATCTTGAATGATCTAGTTTACCTGTCTGTTAGATTACCGGCCTCTGGGTACAATGAACTTCACCCACAAAAAGAAACAACTGGTGTCTTTTGGCTTCCATCTCTAGACAAGTGTGTTTTGCTAACTTTCACTACCTCTCTTCTGACCCTCACCCTGCGAAGGCCTTTCCAAGACGAAGGCTCAGTTGAGCCAGTCTGACCGTGAAACATGTTGTCCTCCACCTGCACCAAATGCATGGGAACACGTGTTCACAATGGGTGCCATTCTCCTTCCAGACACTAAGCCTCCCACTGTACTGAATGTCCAGGGATACATCCACAGATTGACCGTCTCTCTGGAGAAAAACAGGCACACCCATCACACTGATTCAGAAAGGTGTTATCATCCAATTGAGTCAAATTATGTTTTGTTTGTTGAAAAATAAAGTACAGTACCATTTGTGCATTTTTGGGCAATTCGTTTTGGAGATTTTGTAATTGAGCTGTGTAGTAAGCCTCTGACACAGAACCACAGTCACCCACAAACCTTTGATTTGCTAAACACTGTTTAATACTATTTCCCCACCGTGAAATGATTTGCCGTGGTAATTGGGGGCGCTTTTGGTTGTGGATGATGATGAGTACCAAGTTCTAGAATTTTTTGTCGGAGGGGGTCCTTACGCCTAACATTTTTTGACAGGGGGGTCTCGGCATCAAAAAGTTTGAAGACCTCTGCTCTAAGTTCTAACTGCCTCTGCTATGAATGTCTGTACTCTGTACTACTAATATTAGTCTGTCGCTAAGCTTGCCCAGTTTGCATTGCCACTCTTTATTGTACGGTTTTGAATAAAACTCAGATTGACCAATACTAATAGCTCTAGCCACTGAGTCCAGTCCTTTCGGTTGTCCTCTTCTAGGCTTCTTAATCTTGAGGCTTTGACAATTACCACAAACAAAATGCCCAACCAGATATTTGACTATTTTTGATAGGATATAGTACATACTACTTGGATTCTGCACAGCCCCATGCAGAACTATGCACAATGAAATAGGATGTTGGTGATGCGAGTTTGGAACTTGGACGTTCCTCACACCCCAGTCAGAAGTGAACCCACAATCCCCTGAACGACTAGCTATAGTGTCTCATTAGGTCCCCGAAACCCCACCCGAAGATACCCAATGATTATGATTACACAACCCAGAACATAACACCCTTTCGCTCACTCACTCGTGTAAGTCCACCACCACCACCACCCCAAATACCACAGAGTCTATGTGTAAGTTCAAAAGGTTTATTTTCAACTAACAAGCTCTGTATGTATGTTGTTCTATAAAATTCAGTGTACTCCAGCCAGCTCCAACAGCAAAATGCATAAGATTAAAACAATAAACAGTGTTGCAACAAGTGCATGATCATTGATGATATAAGACAAAAGATCTGTGCGAATTCTGGGCGACTCCTCACCGTAGAACGTAGAATTACTGGTTACATGCATCATTCATAAGCTCTGCAAATCTCTGGTTCGTAGAAGGGAATCCTCTGCCTGAGAAAAATGGTGCGTGTTATATAGTATAATGCAAGCATTTCTCAGTCCTGCCCAAACAGTGTAACATGTTACCTATGGCTAAGCAATACGGACTAACCGAACTCCATAACAAAGTGGCTTGTTTTTCGACCTCTTGTACGCAACGCTCAGACAGTAGCTGTATGTGCTCATGTGGGCTCAAAAAGGCGTCTTACTGTTACTGCACAACAAGCTGCGAGGTAACATGCGCAAAAGACATGAAGCGGAAAATGGTTGCATGGCTCAAGCTAACTTTGCAAAGAGTAGAGTGTAGTATAATAATGACCCTAGGGACCATAACACTACTAGTGTCTACTGACTGTACTCTAGTACCCGATTTGGACTATTGAATGTGATTTATAATAATATGTATGTATTAACTTTTTTTTCAATCTTGCTAGTGAAAAAGAATAAATAGGGGAGGTGTACAGGCATCTAAAAATGTGTCATGTTTTTATCTAGGCGTACTAGCAACCACCAGTGGCGGCGGGGCCACCGGCGATTCTAGTATTCCGGAGGGGGCAGGAGAAGATGCGGCACCTGCAGGAGCTACAGGGGGGGAGCCAGCAGCAGTGGCGGGCGGTGGTAAGTTATATTCATGACTTATTGACATTGCACTAGCTGGAAGGGTGTGTGGACTTCACTCACTGTACTGTTGTTGAGACTTATTAGGTATGAAGTTGTAGTGAACATTATACAACGGTTAAAGAAGACACCCTTTACTTAGCATGAGCAATGCAGTAGCAATAGCATTACCAGCGTGACTTGATTAACCAATGGCCTCTTATATCTGACTCCAACTCAGCTGTGAAAGTTTTATGGAGGAGACTAAAAGTCAGATCAGATGACCTTGATGGATGTGTTGAACAAAAAGGGAAAGAAGGGTTGAAGGAGGAAGGGCGGGCGAGATTTAATATGATGACTGGCAGAGAAGGATACGTTGGAAGCATGGATAGGTGGCTGATAGGAATCAGATGCATGTGTTGTTGAAGGATGGGTGGAAGGTGAAAGAAGAATGGATGCCTGCCTGGGTGGGCGACACAGTATGGGTGGATACTGTGGATAGCAAGAATCATCAGCGGTGTTTGGGTGAAACTCAAAGCCAAGGCAAGCAACGGAGTGAGTGGACGCATGCGTTGTTGTTGGTGAAACAAAGTAAGGTTTGTGGAGAGATTAAGAAGAATGATTGACATTTACTTAGAATGGATGGATGCCTGTATGTATTCATCATAGACAGCATAGGTGGAGACTGTCACGGGATGCACAGTTTTAGGGAATGTAAAAGAAACCGCGCCAGAGTAGCAAAGCCGATGTGGGAGGGGCAGGGTGGGGGTAGTAGTAAACAATGTATTACGCGGGCAAATACAGGTAACTTTACTGTAAACATACAAATAAATAAAGCGAATTTCATTGTGCGCACTGCACCGCCAAATGCGATGCAGTGTGCGCAACAAAATTAGTTTCATTTATTTATATGTTTACTTACCTGTAATTGGCCGTAATCCATAGTTTACTACCCCCATCCTGCCCCTACCCACGCCACCGCCCGGCCGAACTCCCCGAGTCCCACCACCGACCGCTACTGACCTTATGTCTTTGTCCCATATAAAAGCAACGATCATTGGATCAGATATATAATCTGCCTTTTTGTAGTATCCAAGGCACTGTGAAATTGAGCAATTGCCCTCCATGTAACAGAGAGAGTATGGCCAGTGCCACCCGTAATAGAAAAATACGAGCTTCCCACCTGCAAACAGTAGTAAATCAAACTAACGTGAGTCTGCGTCATGACTCGTATGTTTGTCTTGGGTGCAAGCATAGATGACCGAGCTGGCAATGCCGGCTACAACCAGGTTATGTCATTTCGCTAAACTAGAGATAAGAAGAACACTGGTGTACTGTGTACTGGTTGGAGTCCATAGTGCTAGTATAATGCCTGAAACTCCCACAAATGTTAGAGGCCGAGGAAGTGGGAGGATAGATAGATTATTACCACAAATGTTATGTACTGTGCTTCTTGCTAGTGCTACTGTGCCATTATGTGTTGAATTAATTTTGTGTTACTGTTTAGCTAAGAGTACTGGTTACAACAATATTTTTTTCTTTCTTGATATAGATAGTACTCCTTCCCAAGACAAACCATCGCGGAAGGAGTTGGCAGCCAGGGCCCGGCGCCGGAAACTGGAGGCCATATGCCAGGAGTACCGGCGGCTGGTGGCTCAGGCGGAGGAGGAGGAGGCGGCAGCAGCAGCTGCAGCCTCGTCCGATGCCCCGGGCCCCAGCCAGGCCACAACTCCAGCGGTACGGCGCCGCGGTCTGGTAGCCGCCCGCCGCCGCCGCAATTCGCTAGCAGCCAGCACTGCTGTCCCCCATCCTGGATGCCACTGCAGGGCATTTCGCAGGAAGATTCTCCTCCGGATGTCACGGCTAGAGGAGCAAATGGAGGAGCGGGTAAAAATACTGGTGGACAAACACCTCAAAGCCCGCCGAATTTAACATCGAGGACCCTGTTGCTTTGCCCCTTTTTATTCCTTGTTTTGGTGGGTGGGAATTGGGCGTTGGGGTTTCGGGACATTCTTTGGACTTTTTCGTTTTGGACATTGGTTGGGGTTAGGGAGAAGGGTGGGTCAGGTGTGGGATAGTTTATTTTTGTTAGGGTAATAAATTATATTTATACTTAAACATACAATGTTAATGTTTTGTGGGGGGTTACTGTTTTACGAATTAACGTCACATTGGTTTCCTTGCTGCTGCAGGGCCGCAGCCAGTGTTTGATTTAAATAATCTGCCGACGATGATGTAACACAAACAGATAGATGCGGTACCCCTCACTGAGTTATTTGTCCTACTAGTACTGTCAGTCTCTCCTCCTAGTCCATTTATACCTCCCACCAAACTTATCTTACCTGTGATTGATGATGATTACGTTCGGCACAGCGATGGCTGCATGGTTTCCAGAGAGAATGTAGAAGATGCCATGGTTGTGGTAGTAGTAGTAGAGTAGACACTGGCAGTAGCATTTGCTAAAAAATTTAAAAAGAGACAATCACTTGCCTGAGAGCGACTGTGGGAGGAGTAGTAGAACGAAGTAAAATACAGTACAGAAGAAGACTGCCAAACAAACAATATTGCAGTTGCAACTGCTAAAGTCAAATTAAACATAATGGTGGCGGGGACAGCCTAGTACAAGAAGTTACAAACTGTAGTTGTGTCGAGTGAGTCACTTAACTTAACACAATCGTAATTCGTAACATTTACTGCTGTGTGGTAGGAGTTTGATGATTAATCCAATCAATGACGGCAATTAATTATGATGTACTACTATTAGCCGGTGACGGCTTGCACATAGACTGAGCATGGGTGGGCAAGCAGAAGAAGCTCCTCGCCCTGCCTTGCAATTGAATTAGTGTTGCTTTCACCACATCTGCCCCAGCAAGCGTGTGATCAATTGGTGTACATTTTATGTAGTCACATCACACCTCAATATAAATCACAGCCCGGGGAAGAGGGTTAGGGTTTGATGAATGGATGGGAAGGGGGTTTGGGGAAAGGTTTGAGAATGAAAACAGTACGCATGGACAACAAAAGCAAAGCGCAATCTTGGCAGACGACCATGATCTTATACAAAAAATCTATAAAGGGAGAAATGGGAAATGCATGCATGATGATGAAGATAACTTGATGGTTAATGAGTAGTACTTAATAACTCCTACTAGACAATTAGACAGTACAGGGCAGCAGTATATTCTATGCAATTTGCCTTGCCTGTAATATGCCCTCAGAGACCCAAATTCCATGTTGTACTGGGCTTACTTGTAAAGATAGCAAAGACAATTAAAACACAGTTGTAGGGATCAATTAGCAAACAAACAACACACAACACACAGTCCTAATGATTGAAGAGAAAAAGGATTCAAATTAATTAAAAGATGAATGATGAATGATACTAAAGTTACTGTATTATCATGCTCAAATTGTGGAGTTGAATCTCGTCCTTCCTCTTGGTCCTATCTTCCATGGACGCTCTGCACATCAATCTTGGTGGCCTTCCTGATGCCGATTGGTAAGGTAAATGTGAGTTGTGTCTCCCAGTATAGCAAGCACAGGGTAAAGGCCGGCCTGTAACGTCTAGATGGAAAAACAAAAGGGGTATTGAAAAATCAATGAATAAAAAAAAACATCAATTACGGTGGAGTCCAAGAAGAGAAGAGAGAACACTTTCAGAGTGAGGCGGCTTGGATATATCGTGTAGATTCTGTTTACAGCATTAAGCTACAACAACAACAGGACAGAACAGGCCCACCAAAGCACCAGCCCGTGACCCAACCTCCATTTACCTTAATTTCTGACATAGCCAGACAAAAGGCATACACAGCAACTTAGCATTTTCCTAATTAAGTGACAAAATCAATGCGCCGCTGTCAGTCATCACTACACTCGACTACACACCACTACATGGACATGTAGGTCTGCTGTGTTTACTTTCTTGTTGAATTGTGTTTATGTTTACCTTATGCCACTTCATGAAATGCAGTTATTCCTTGAATCATCTCCGATCCAACTGAATGACTGCGTGCAAAGATAGTATGGTCATCATCATGGTGTGGTACGTGTTGTCCAACTGCAACTCAGTCTGTAGTGACTCCGATTAAGTCCATATTCCATATTAAAAAATTGCAACAGATATTGGCCTGCACCTGCAGTAGTAGGAGTACAATTTGGTTATTAAACAACAAGAAGGGAAACATTGACTGTCACTGACTTGAGTCACTTTGTAGATTAACTAGTAGAGTTCGACTTCATGCACAACATCAACAACAAACAACAGCAATCGCTCAGAGTCTGCAAGCATCCAATGCATTCCATCATTACCTGTCTTGCTCTTCTCTTTGGCTGTCAGATCATCAGATGCCTAGTTCTGACAGTTGTTTTTTTTTTTTACGGGGCAGTGGCCTCATCATTACTCCAGTCCACATTCATTTTGAGTGTTAGTCGCTGTTTCGGTTTTCGTCTTATTCTTCTGTGGCACTTTGTCACAGTTTAAGTTGCTTCCCATGGTCAGCACTGTGATGATGGGCCGCGGCCTGGGTAGCGCTCATTGATGGTCATTTGAGTTTGCACAAATGTCAGCAAGTTTCTTCGAAGAGTCTCTTGTCTTTCTCTGCCAAGTACCTTCTGTCCTGACAGTGAGGACCTTTGGATGCCTGCTGAGGCTGTAGCCTTCGGACACTGATGAGTTTCGGCTCGAAAACAAAACGGAGGATAGCTATAGTCACGTTTCACTTCTTATGGAGGCGGGACTGGTAAAGGCAACATTTCTTGTACTAAGGTCTGGCTTGATGGAAATGTACTTGTGCGAGACAGGAAGATGAAGCAGGACTCTGAAGAGTGGACAGTTAAATGCACAGACATCCAACTCCAATAGGGAAATAAAAAGAGAAGACGGTGGTGATGGATTTGTTGTGATTTGAACCAGAAAGACAGATACACAGACACACAAAGGAAGGAAGAAAGTAACAATTTGAAAGCCTAGTTGTCAGGGAAGAGGAGCTCGTCCTCAAACTCTGGTGGTTCGGACAGAAGTAGGTCCTGTAACGCACTATTTACGTCATCCAAGTCGCTCTCCTCTTCCTGTTGTGATTCACGTATTTTGTAATCCGGTGGTATAAAGTGCTGATTCATTTTGATCATGGTTAACCTCTCCACGCTTTGGGCCGAGAGACTGGTCCTTTTCGAGTTACAATGGCACCAGCAGCACTGAAAACACGCTCAGAAGAGACACTTGCGACAGGGGAAGCCAGATACTTTATCGCCAGCCTGCTGAGCACTGTCCATTGGCTTCTTTTCCCATACCAATACACCAATGGGTTTCGATCCATGAAGACCTCTGTTGGGTCATCCAGATAGGCCTGGACCATCCGCTCAATGTTCAGGGGTGCTCCGATGTGCTCGGCCTGTTTTGCCTTTGCATCAGCACTGGACTTACCATACCCCTGCTGTAGAAACCAATCAGTTGCACATTGTGCTGTGGATGATCCTGTTCTTGATGTTATTGTTGGTGTAGGTGACTGCTGGGAGGCAAATGCACTGCCCTCAGGCTCCGAAGTAGAACTTGACTCTGGATGCCCTGTAGTACTGGTTATGGCCTGGGGTGGGGGGCCTGTAATTAACAGCTGTTCGCTTTCGAAAATAGTGGCTTCCTTAGCTATCAAAGTTTTGTAGTTGGCAACATCCACTTCCAAAAAAGGAATTACTGCCTCTCTGTTCAGAAATACTTTGTACCGTGGATCCAAAATTGTGGCACTAATGTAATGTGGTTGTGACAAAATTTTATTTTTAATCCTTGTATTTTCCGATAAGCGAGCGGCTAAGGTCTCCGCCAAATGATATGCGTCTTGTTTGTCATCCACACCTGGGTACGTTTCAGACACATCCTTCAGCTGTTGCTCTAGCATGTGCAACAATGGGATAGCTTGGCCCATAGTACAGTCCTCCCTGCTGACTTCACGTGTGAAGATCTCAAAAGGAAGTAGCATCTCAGTCAGGCATTTAATGAGGTCCCATTGAGCCATCTCAACGGTCATGCCTCTCACAGTAGGTTCCCCTAATCTTTGCATGACATAAGCATTGAGTGGTATGTACAGTTCAAACAGACGATCAAGCATGTAATAAGTTGAGTTCCAACGTGTTGGCACCTCCTGGATGAGCGCTTTGACTGGCATTTTATGCTCACGTTGAATGACCCTCAGCTGCTTCCGGGCTTTAAAAGAATGGCTGAAATGTGTGCATATTCTTCTGCAGGTGACCAGTAAGTTGCTGACTTTGGATTCATTTTTCAAAAAGTCTTGAACAACAATGTTAATGCAGTTGCTGACTTTGGATTCATTTTTCAAAAAGTCTTGAACAACAATGTTAATGCAGTGTGCCAAACACGGGACCCTGAAATAGCCACCATTGCGCATGGCCGTAACTACATTACTGCCGTTGTCCGTGGCAACAAAATTAATCGTAAGCCCTCTTGGGCGCAGCCACTCAAAGACCTTGGTGTTAAACTCTTCCAAAATGTTTGCAGCAGTATGAGATTTCTCCATGGCAAACATGGCTACAGTTGCATGTTTGCGAGTGGCATGAAAAATCTCTGCAGTATTAACACCAGCAGATATCTGTTCTCTAACCCCCGCAAAACAGATCCAGTGTGCAGTGATGCACGTGTAATCTGTGGCTTGGCAACTGGTGCACATGTCTGTAGTCAGGTGGATACTGTGAACAGCACTCTGCTTCAAGGCCTTTCCTAGCAATTCCAGCACGTCGTGATGTAGTGCTGGAACTGCAACTCTGGCAAAATAGTAGCGGCTGGGAACATGCCATTTTGGGCAGATGGTTGACACAAATTCCAGAAAATCCACCCCTTCAACAAAAGAAAAAGGGAGAAGGTCCAGTGCTAACATTTTAGCCAGCTTCGCATTGTACAAACGTGCTATTGGGTGGTTGCGTTCATACTGCCCCTCACCCCCAAACATGCTGATAATGGTAGGCTGCATGGTTTTCCTTTCTGTTAGGCTCAACGCACTTTTTGGTAATGCGGACCTGGTACTTCTTGGTGTCTCCGGCTGACTCTTACTCTTGTGCCACTGAGATGTTGCTGAAGATGTGTGCAACGTTAAGACTGCACTGCTGGGGTCAGGGACACCTTGTGTACCACTACCAGAGAGAATGTCTCCCTGTCCTTCCTCTTCCACCGTGATCGGATCTGCTTCTTCTACTCCTTTATCCCCACCAACACCAATGGTTGCAGTTTTTTTCTGCCGCGAAGGTGGTCCTCCCAGCTGATCAAGTGGTGTTTTTTCAGATGGGTCATTTGGCCTCCGGTACCATAGTTTGTACCAAGCTTACCACGACTAACAGAGGTATTACAAATGGAGCATATAGCAATGTTCTCCTCCTTTTCGCTAACCGTAAAGAAGTCCCAAACTGGGGAGCTTAACTTTGGCCTCCTGCTGGAGGTGCCACTTCCAATGCCGGATGATCTGTAGGGTGTGTGTTGAATTTGACTCTGTGCTGCTGTACCACTACCTACTCCTACTGAGGTGGTGGTTGTGCTGGATGTAGGTCGCTGCCGGGCCTTTGCTAATGCAAATATGGAAGCTGTAGGTCGTGTTGGTGTTACCTGTGGAGGTATGCGTGCTACATCCCTCGCAGCGATTTTGGATAGGGTAATAATGTTGGTCTCCATCTCCTCGGGGCCGGGAGTGATGTTCGTGATGACTGGCTCGTCATCATCATCATCTTGCTGTTCTACATCGACCTCCATAAGTGTAAGGCTTTCCGGAACCTTCCTTTTCCCTAGCTTGGTCTTGGAACGTGGCTCCCTCTCAGACTCAGTTTGTGGCTTCCAAGTGGCATCTAGATCATCAGAAGGGGGGCTTGGCGAAGAACTTGATGGAATACCCCTCCTTTTCCTTGCTGGGGATTTGGAAGACAATGGATCTTCTGAATGAGTGGCTTCTTCTTCTACCTCTGCATGAGGCTCAATTTTCTGAACTGCCCCTACTTCAGGAGGAACAACAACTACTATTGCGGGCGGTGGTTGCGGCTGTTGTTGTTGACCACTTATCTGCTGTGTTTCCTCCTGCGTTGATTGGGTACTACTTTGAGATAGCGATAAGTTTATCTCAGGCTCAGCATCACTGCTTTCCACCATTAGGCTGGCTACCTCTTCCACACTCATGTGCTTGGGCCTGGGTTGGTGGGTTGGGTCCACTGATGCGGAGGTGCTGCCCCCAGCTTGCCCCCGGACACCGCTGCTGCAGGCGCAATTTTTTTCCCCAAAAAAGGTATTGGCCGGCACACCAGACTTAAGTGTCACTTCCTTCTTCTGTTCCTTCTTCTTCTCAATAGCAACTTTCTTGGTACTGGAGGACCTGGTACCTGCTTTCTTTGGGCCCATCTTCTTCAGATGTCAGCAGCACTCAGTTGCAGAGATGTCTGGTCAGGTCACACGTCACGTTGTGTTGTGTGTACAGCAGCAGGATGTCTGTCTGGCAGTGCAACGGGCAATGATGAGAGACACACCTCCTCCTCAGTCTTTGTGCACCTAAAAGCAAAAAAGCCAGAACATCAGTCAAACATAGCACAAATCAAACAAATAGAATATAGAACTTAGTGTGTGGTGGTCTCAATTATTAAATTTCAGAAACTCTGTGAACAACAACACACAGTCTAGCCATTTATGAGACGTTGACAACAAGGCCAGGGCTTTCCTGGCTACTGTGTAGTGCTAGTGTACACTCTGGAAGAATAAGAATAGTAAAGAACAAAAACTAAAATGTAGTGGAGCATGTTTGGCCTAAATTTGTGCATCACGTGGGATGTATTATATAGCAGCATCAGGGAGCTGCAGCTGGCAATGGGGATGGATTTGGAAGCAGTAAGACAAGAGGAACAATGGAAAGACACGCAGGCCTATGTGGCAAAAACAGCACACTAATAACTACCACAACAAAATGGCCCCCAGAAACATGGTGACTCACAGGCACAAGGCACGGCAAACAATGAACTCAAGCAGGCCTATATATGGACAGACAAAGGATGCCTTATAAAACACACACAGCTTTAATGCAAAAACTAAAATCCACATGGCTAAAAACACTTTTGAAAGTTAGACAACCACTACAACAACACAATTATAATTACACAGTACACACGCAAAAAAGGCATTTATTTAACACACCCAAAAAGTGAAATAGTCAGACCCTCCAAAAAAAAAACACATTTCGCAATTCAATTCAATGCCATCCGTGGCCTAAATGATGTCAAAATTCCACAGACTACACAGAAACAGTTTTATGCACCCATGGTGACTACCTCTGGGCCTACTGGCATACTGGGCCGCAAGCTTGGAGGCCTATGGCAAAAGCACAGTGGCTGGCTTTACAAAATGGCCGCCACCCACATGGCCAGGCCACCCAAAATAACAAAAAAGTGAAGACAAAGGACAGGACCAGGCAGTTGGAGACTCTGGGCAACTTCCTTCCACTTGAAAAAAATTGTAAAACAAAAAAAAGTGACTCCTTGCTCACCAAACTACATCTAAATGACAACCTGAGGAGTTTTTTGTGCAAAATGAACTAAATCAACATTTTCGAGAAGGTTTTATGATGCTCGAGAGATATTCTTCGCCAGATTGTAAATTCTGCGTGTTCGGCATCGCGATCGCCACAAAAAGTCGTTATCGCGCGCGCGAAAACGTACATTGAGCGCGCGAAGAAGATAAAAAGTGTAAGTCCGTGTTGTCGCGCAGTGCGGACTTGCCCAAAGTCCGCGAGCTGAACGCCCAGGGTTACCTACTGGCTGAAAAGGCCTATTTATTTAACAAACACCCAAAAAAAAAAATACCACCCCAAAACCCACATTTTGCAAATCAATCCAATGCCATCCATGGCCTAAATTATGTTACAATTCAACAGACAACACAGAAACAGTTTTTATGCACCCATGAGGATGACTACCTCCGGGCCTACTGGCACACTAGGCCGCAAGCTTGGAGGCCTATGGCAAAAGCACAGTGGCTGTTCCCACAAAATGGCCGCCAACACATGGCCAGGCCACCCAGAACAACAAGAAAAGGAACACAAGACAGACAATGCAGGCCTATGGCAAAAGCACAATGCCTGGCTTTACAAAATGGCCGCCACCCACATGGCCAGGCCACCCAAAATAACAAAAAAGTGAAGACAAAGGACAGGACCAGGCAGTTGGAGACTCTGGGCAACTTCCTTCCTCTTGAAAAAAATTGTAAAACAAAAAAAAGTGACTCCTTGCTCACCAAACTACATCTAAATGACAACCTGAGGAGTTTTTGTGCAAAATGAACTAAATCAACATTTTCGAGAAGGTTTTATGATGCTCGAGAGATATTCTTCGCCAGATTGTAAATTCTGCGTGTTCGGCATCGCGATCGTCACAAAAAGTCGTTATCGCGCGCGAAAACGTACATTGAGCGCGCGAAGAAGATAAAAGTGTAAGTCCGCGTTGTCGCGCAGTGCGGACTTGCCCAAAGTCCGCGAGCTGAACGCCCAGGGTTACCTACTGGCTGAAAAGGCCTATTTATTTAACAAACACCCAAAAAATGAAATACACCCCAAAAACCACTTTTACCAATTCAATCCAATGCCATCCATGCATGCCCTACATGATGTTTAAACTTTAAATTCAACAGACACCACAGAAACATGCACCCATGGGTACCTCTGGCTCTAGTCCGGGCCTACTGGCTGAAATTCCAATCAAAGAAAAACAACTAGGCCCCTGCCGAAACTACAGGCCACAACAATACATTTTTAAAACTATGGAAATCCCCCAAAAAATGTAGGTACAAACAAGCCCCAATCAAACAAACAAGAACACCAATTCTCCAACTTACTTGTAAAATCTCAAATCCAAGAGTCCTCAAATCCAATCCAATGATATGATGCAGCAGACAGACACAAAAAGTGATCCTTCCAGCTCCAAATCCAAATGAAAGTGAACAGCACATGGACAAAGCACTGGGAGGAGCCTGCTGGACAGGAACAGGAAGTTTGAGAATCAGGGGCACTTCCTTCCTCTTGGAAAAAAAGAAAAAGGACTCCTTGCTCACCAAACTACATCTCTAAATGACAACCTGAGGAGTTTTTTGTGCAAAATGAACTAATTCATCATTTTCGAGAAGGTTTTATGATGCTCGAGATATATTCTTCGCCAGATTGTAGTTTCTTCGTGTTCGGGATCGCGATCTTACCAACACTGCCGCCGGAAGTCAGATCGCGCGTCCGAATGACGTGTAAACTGCTCCCTGCTAACCTCGCACAGTGCGTGCAGTGTGGGCCCAAGGTCCAGCTACCTGGTTTACATTGGAGACCAGCGGCGGCGAAACTTACAGACGAATGGTGTAAAACCGGAATACACCGTTACCGATCTGGTGGGAAGCACTAGGGAAGTCTGACCGTGAGCCCCATTCCTGAAACAATGCAGGGGATGAGGGTTGTCTGCCTGCTTACTTTCATGCCTGCTCCAAGGGCGGAAACCAGTTGGACTGTTTGAAAGGCGCCACCTCTAATCGCTTATGTCTGATTACAATCTGCTACTGGACAAACACAGGGTAAAACACAACCTGCCCCAGTTCAGAGGGTGTTACGACGCCACGACCTGGACCTGGCTTGACAGCCATAAAGGCAGCAGCTCAGGCCCCGCATGCTAATTCTTCCCCTGCTGCCGAACCACACTCTTGCCCCGCCAGGAGGCCAGAGAACTAAACCCAAGTTGCGACAGCCGTATTCACTGCTGAATAAAATGTTATTCACTGCCCCCTCCCCCAGCTCCAAAATTCGGCTGCGCCACCCGCAACTCATGACCTCGCCCCCAGAATATTCCGCCGACGTCGGGACCTTTTGCGATCCTGCACATAGCACGAAGAGGACCCGAAGGCACTGGAGAACCCACAAGCACCAGCCCCAATACTCAAGGGCACACACACACACCCCTCCGGAGGCACAAGGGGACCAAGTGATCAGCTCCGAATCACGAGATGGAGAGCTAACGCCAAGACCCGAACCCGTCTCACTATTTCAACCTAAAAACCCAGGCCAATATCTATGCAAGCAGGACGGCAGGCCCCACCACCGAAGATGGGTTCGCCGCCTGCATCGAAGACAAGGCAAAATCGACGAATGTAGTGTGCCCGCTGCACCACTGCAAATAACCCCTGGCTGAAACACTTAAATCCTGAGGCATTTGAAATTATCACCGTGCTCAGAACATGAGAGGGGTGATGCGATCCAAAGTCCTTCCCCGGGCAAATGTATGCTGTCCTACATCACACGTGACTTTTTTGCCCGTCGTCTAGGAGTGGTGGTGCCGATGAACGAACACGGGGGCCCAGCTTGAAGCCCCCTACTTTCCCTGGGCCCGCCCGTGCCTCCAACCACGTGAACCAGGCAGGCGAGTCCCCCGGGAAGCCTCAGGACGGACTCTCGCCCATGCCCCATGACCGATGCCTGGAGCTTGCATCACTGGATTCCCGCAGCCACAGCCGCAACTCAGGCCCAAGGACAGCCTCAGCGGCCCATTGTAGTCCCTCTATCCCCACCATCCAGCAGTCGAAACCACCAGGCGCTGTGGGTGTCATTTAGGGCCCGGGCACCAGCCCATCCATGCCCAGCCCGAGCTTGCCGCCCCCACCCATCAGGTATGTACCCGATTGACGGGGACAAGTAGTGGGGATTGATGGTAGCTGAAGCAGCCCAAAGTACCCGGTGCGGCATGGGGCACCCAAAGGGGTTAAATGAGGCTTGAGCGGTTAAATGAGGCTCAAGCCTGCTTTTACGGCTGGAAAGTCGGCAGCGCTACCTTTACACCACAACCTCGCACACCCAACTATCAAGCTCCGGTCCTGGCTTTAATTTCCAAACTATGGCAACATAATTAATTGGTGAGACAGAGGAGAGAGGGAGCGCCTAACCCGGAGTACTTCAGTGGGCACCGACGCCCCATGCTGCCTCCCAGCTCAAGGGCACCACGCAACACGACGGCGGGGAAACAACCCTGAGAACCAAGGGCCACGACAGCAACTGCGACATGACTGGGCGGCGTGGCCAAGAAGGCAAAACCACTCAGGGGCCATGCCTGTTAACTGCCCAGAGTGGGCCCTGCTCCCGAGACGGTTTGCTGACGGCGGGGCCAGATACTCTTCAGCCGTCGGCAATGTCGCCTCTGCCCCCCGACTGGTGGCCGCACTCGCCACGCTGTCCTACATCGGCACATAGCGCCCCCTCGCTCCCAATAACCTTATTTAAGAAAGAGGAGGGGGGCAGCAGTGAGCTCTGAGTTTACACGCCTATGGGCAGGAGCATCCAGCCGCAAGAGAGCATCTCCAGGAGACCAAACCAACTGCCCCAAGAGCCCAGAATCACCGCTGCAAACAACAGACTCTGCCGATCCGACGCAAGGCGACGCGGAACCCAGGGTCGACCTGTGGACAGCGTGTCCAGCGGGGGACAAAGAAGCTGGGCAATGGGTGGAGGCAGGTATGAATACCTGTCCCAAGCCCACTGCGCACCGGAAATGACACCGCAGAGGCGCCGGACATGGGCGGGACTCCCGTGGGAAGGGGCGTCCCGGGAGCTGGTCCGCAGGGATGTGCCTAATGCGGCACTAAGAGGGCTGCCCTCTTACAGGGCCCACTGCGTGCGCCGCGGACAGCAGCAAAGTGCACACTCTCTACCTGTCAGACCTGCTGGCCTGTCAAAATATAGCCCTTCTGAAGGCTTCTAGAAATGACCAGCGCTGTGTAGGCTCGGCATACCATAGCCAATCAGAGAGGAGGGGCGTGGTTTGTGAAAATTACTTTCTGTTCATCTAGCAATCTGGGGAATGTTCCAGATCGATGTTTCGAAGAGGTCACCCCCGCCACCACCCGAAAGTTGTGGAAAGGACAAAAACCCTAAATCTGTGCGCCATAAACAAGGAAAACAGCTTCGGCCTTTGTATAGCTGTCATTTTTTAATGGAGGGTATCAGCAAAGTTTTGAAAAAGTATGCAGTTGGGGAATTACGTCATGCTCTGGTAATGAAATATTGTTCAATGTTGGGAATAAAAAAGCCTCAAAATAAAACAGTTTGATGTGGAGTCCTATTTTACAGTTACAACAAAAATCGATAGTTTATGGATGACTTGTGTACTGACAGTGCTTCTTCAGAAGAGCAATGCATTCTGGAAACTGTAGTTCAGATATAGTTTGAGTGCAGCTTTAAGTATGAAGCAAAAGAAACACAGATGATGGACGGAATGCAGAGCAAATCAAACATTCCCCCCAGTCAATAGATCTGGGTTAAATCCATTGTTATTTTGCTCATCATGCCACCCCAGTTTAGACACAGCCATATGCAAATCAGTCTTGACCCTGTGCCTCATGGGAACAGTAAAGACCGAACTGCCAAGCCAGATCCTCTTTGGACCAGAAACAAGCATCCAGGGACCAGTTTCGGGGCATCACCCCTCATCAGCCAGGTTTGCTTGAATCCAGTGGCACAATGAGCCCGGAACCCACGTATGATTTGCATATGGCTGGGTCTAAACTGGGGTGGCATGGTGAGCAAAAGAACAATGGATTTAACCCAGATCTATTGACTGGGGGTGAATGTTTGATTTGCTCTGCATTCCGCACATCATCTGTGTGTCTTTTGCTTTAAGCATGAAAATACTGATTTTTTTAAAAGATTGCCGAAACTAGTGAATATAGTCTTGATGACACGAAACCGGGGGCTAACTTTACATGTTTCTCGAATGACGTTATTCCGTCGTGGGGTCGTGTCCGGCTGTGAAGTATTTAATGAGCTCCCAATCCTACATGGCTGCCCTGCATCGGGACCAGGGTGAAGGTTGTCAGAGGGGGTGGTATACAGAGCCAGGTAGAGTACATCTCCATATGTAACGTACTTGGTTCTATTGTAAAGTAATCTTTAGCCTTTGGGTAAAGTCTGCGCTATATAAAACTGCCTTAAATAAAAATAAATAAATACAGAGCCAGGTAGAGTACTGGAGGGCTCACCAGTAAGAGAGGGCCTCAGAGGAGGAGGTATACAGAGCCCAGGAGAGTACTGGAGGGCTCACCAGTCAGAGAGGGCTTCAGAGGAGGGGGTATACAGAGCCAGGGAGAGTACTGAAGGGCTCACCAGTAAGTGAGGGCCTCAGAGGAGGGGGTACACAGAGCCAGGGAGAGTACTTGGGAGCTCACCAGGAAGAGAGGGCCTCAGAAGGGGTGGTGTACAGAGCAAGGGAGAGTACTGGAGGGCTCACCAGTAAGAGAGGGCCTCAGAGGAGGAGGTATACAGAGCCAGGGAGAGTACTCGAGGGCTCACCAGTAAGAGAGGGCCTCGGAGGAGGAGGTATACAGAGCCAGGGAGAGTACTGGTGGGCTCACCAGTAAGAGAGGGCCTCAGAGGAGGAGGTACACAGAGCCCGGAGAGCAGGAGCTGTCTCCAGGGCGCACAGTAGGCGCTATCCAGCCTACTGACTGGCACTAGGTTGGGTGAAGAGGTAGATCAGCAGTGGTACAGGGCAGCAGAAGGAAGGCATGCAGTGGGTCAGGCACAGCAGTATAACTCTACACGGAGGGATGGTGAGGCGGTACATAAACCTGCTGTAACTGCCCACTGCAAAGGTATATGGAGGCTCAGGTCAAGGAATAGGGAAGCTACAAAGGAATCCTCTGGGTAAAAGCACTTGTGGTCCTCCAGGGGGCAGCAGTGCAACGCTGAAGAGCAGGGGGTCGAAGTGTACGGGAACGGTGACCCTGGCCTTTCTCCTATGGACCCCCTGCATGAGGCGGTGGGGAAGAGCAGGGGGTCGAAGTGTGCGGGAACAGTGACCCTGACCTTTCTCCTATGGACCCCCTGCATGAGGCGGTGGGGAGGAGCAGGGGGTCGAAGTGTACTGGAACGGTGGCCCTGACCTCTCTCCTATGGACCCCCTGCATGAGGCGGTGGGGAGGAGCAGAGGGCCGAAGTGTACGGGAATGGTGACCCTGGCCTCTCTCCTATGGACCCCCTGCATGAGGCGGTGGGGAGGAGCAGAGGGTCGAAGTGTACGGGAACGGTGACCCTGGCCTCTCTCCTATGGACCCCCTGCAGGAGGCGGTGGGGAGGAGCAGGGGGTCGGATTGTGCGGGAACGGTGACCCTGATCTCTCTCCTATGGACTCCTGCATGAGGCGGCGGGGAGGCACAACAGGGGGTCACTGGAACGGTGACCCTGGCCTCTCTCCTATGGACCCCCTGCATGAGGCGGTGGGGAGGAGCAGGGGGTCGAAGTGTACGGGAACAGTGACCCTGACCTCTCTCCTATGGACCCCCTGCATGAGGCGGTGGGGAGGAGCAGGGGGTCGGATTGTGCGGGAACGGTGACCCTGACCTCTCTCCTATGGACCCCCTGCATGAAGCGGTGGGGAGGAGCAGGGGGTCGAAGCGTACGGGAACGGTGACTCTGACCTCTCTCCTATGGACCCCCTGCATAAGGCGGTGGGGAGGAGCAGGTGGTCGAAGTGTTTGGGAACGATGACCCTGGCCTCTCTCCTATGGACCCCTGCATGAGGCGGTGGGGAAGAGCAGGGGGTCGAAGTGTACGGGAACGGTGACCCTGACCTCTCTCCTATGGACCACCAGCATGAAGCGGGTGGGGAGGCACAACAGGGGGTCGAAGTGTATGGGAACGGTGACCCTGGCCTCTCACCTATGGACCCCTGCATGAGGCGGTGGGGAAGAGCAGGGGGTGAAGTGTACGGGAACAGTGACCCTGACCTCTCTCCTATGGACCCCCTGCATGAAGCAGTGGGGAGGCACAACAGGGGGTCGAAGTGTACGGGAACGGTGACCCTGGCCTCTCTCCTATGGACCCCCTGCATGAGGCGGTGGGGAGGAGCAGGTGGTCGAAGTGTATGGGAACGGTGACCCTGGCCTCTCTCCTATGGACCCCTGCATGAGGCGGTGGGGAGGAGCAGGGGGTCGAAGTGTACGGAAACGGTGACCCTGACCTCTCTCCTATGGACCCCTGAATGAGGCGGTGGGGAGGCACAACAGGGGGTCGAAGTGTACGGGAATGGTGACCCTGGCCTCTCTCCTATGGACCCCCTTCAAGAGGCGGTAGGGAGGAGCAGGGGGTCGAAGTGTACGGGAATGGTGACCCTGGCCTCTCCTATGGACCCCCTGCATGAGGCGGTGGGGAGGTGCAGGGGGTCGAAGTGTACGGGAATGGTGACCCTGGCCTCTCTCCCATGGACCCCCTGCATGAGGCAATGGGGAGAAGCAGGGGGTCGAAGTGTACGGGAACGGTGACCCTGGCCTCTCTCCTATGGACCCCCTGTATGAGGCGGTGGGTAGGAGCAGGGGGTCGAAGTGTATGGGAACGGTGACCCTGACCTCTCTCCTATGGACCCCTGCATGAGGCGGTGGGGAGAAGCAGGGGGTCGAAGTGTACGGGAACGGTGGCCCTGGACTCTCTCCTATGGACCCCCTGCATGAGGCGGTGGGGAGGAGCAGGGGGTCGGATTGTGCGGGAACGGTGACCCTGACCTCTCTCCTATGGCCCCCCTGCATGAGGCGGTGGGGAGGAGCAGGGGGTCGAAGTGTACAGGAACGGTGACCCCTGACCTCTCTCCTATGGCCCCCCTGTATAAGGCGATGGGGAGGCACAGCAGGACTGCTTTTGTGGGCGGTTTCACATGGTTTTGAATAAAATACTTTTGTAAATGTTGGTCACCTTAAAACGAACCAATAGGGAGGAACTTTTATTGTTTTACAAAACTTGGTATTAAAATTAAAAGTGTATATAAAGAAATGTAAGAAGTTGGAAGTCTTACACTTGAAAGTGCTTGGAGTATTGAAACATCCTATATATTTATGCAAGGGAGCGGCCATGGTTGGTTATATATGGTTCTGAAATGCATAATAAACACATCATTTTGCGTTCTTGTTTTTACACACACTGCTTTTGCAACTCGTTGCACATTTTACTTTCACCAGTGATTTGCAGTCGCTCCCTCCGTGACTGACCACCTCAAAAAGTTTCAGACTGTGGAAGCCCTGCGGCATTTGGACCTGTATCTGCAACGTTTAGATAAACCTTTGAGTTTTGAGCTTTCTGTCGGGCAGAACTTTCTCCTATAGGGAATGCTTTATTTGTAGCCACCTCTGACCCTGTGGGGAGTGTTTGACCTCTTTGTGTATCAGTAAGAAGTGAGGCCTACGTAATGCCCAGGAGATGGCAGTATTCAAAACAAGCACTGGAAATGCAATAGGTCTCGCATTTGCGAGAGTTTGAGCTACTGGCATTGTAAACGGTAATGTTTTTTACATCTACTTCACAGGAGTCGCTGCATGAAAATTACCAGGTAACTACTAGGTGCTCGGTGTTATCCTATCTCCCCAGCTTCACTAAGTAGGTGGAAAGGAAATGATGAAGGACTGTAACAAAACAACATTTTAAATCTACACAAACTATCGGTGGATACCTACTGTGTGTGTATTTATGACTTTTCCCTGCATATTAACATTACTACCTACCTAAGGATATAGGCCAGTTTTGATAGAGCCAATGGGCTCTCAACGTTCAGGGCAATGAACTAGCCGTCCTGCAGGCAATAAAGTGGGGACATTAGGACCATTCTTCCTTGACATACATCCACACATCATGAACACACATACACAACAACCAATCAAGGTTAGGTGATTTGTTTGGCCACACAAATGTACACGTGTACACAAAGCATCTAAAGATGAGTGAGTAACATCAAAGGGGAAATGAAACCAAGAAACAGTTTTCCTGGTCAAATCTAGAGTGCTTAGAAAAAGGATATTAAACACAGTTACTTCACACGTTAGTTGATGTAAAGCGTCTACTCTAGCGCAATCACTTTCCCCGGTTTATTACAAATAATAAGGTGTGAGAGAGGTGCATGGTAACTTCTAGAGCAGTCTTAAGAATAAGCAGCCACCACGCTGCTCTTATCCGGAGACAGGGGCTCGGGGCATGAGTGAGCCGGGCTTCCTTAATGAATATTCAGCAGTGCATTATGTTCTCCCACCAACAGTTCAACAGATGTGAAACCTAAGCATCTGTACAGGCAGAAGAAGCATCACAGCTTGCACAGCCGTGCTCTGCCCGAGGCGGGGAATACTGGAAGCTGTACTTACTGCATGATGAAAGCCTTCGTAAGTCCCAGGCAAGAACCAACCTCGAGCCGCTCCAAGCGCCAATTTAGCAGGAAACCCTCTGGCGCAGGAGCCGGGCAGGGGAGTACATTTCACACGAGCAGAGCTGCGTTACATCAGTTCTTCACATTCCACACACGCATCGGGCAAGATTTCTTTCAATCCTGGCTAGAAATGGAAGCGCGAGCTGCACAAAATAACCTCTAGTTACAAGACATGGGGCGCTATAATTAAATGTGTAAAAAAAAAACACGATTTGGGCGAGCTGCGCGGGCCCCTCCCGCGAATGCATATGACCCCATTGTGAAAGTGAAAGCGCGCATAGCACGCTGCAAATATAAGAAAACAAGCATTGAAAATGCAATAGGTCTCGCCTTTGATTAAGTTAAAGCCATTTGCTTTGCTTATGGTATTGTATAGCAAAGCAAATGGCTTTAACTTAATGAAAGGCGAGACCTATTGCATTTTTAATGCTTGTTGGACATAGTGGCTGGTGCTGGCTAACGTGACACAGACGGACTTGCCTTTGAAGCGCCACCGGCACCCCACTGCATGCGTCCAGTACACAGTCCCAGCTTTAAAGTGCCAGTGCTCCTCCCCTTTGAAAAACTGGAGTGTGAACTAAACCAAAATGGTGCCTCCAGCTATGCCAAACAGTGAGGGGAAAAACGTCCACCCCTTGGGGGATGGGCAAGCGAGCAAAAAGAAATAGTAAGGCTCCCTCCCTTCACAAAGTAAAACAGAGCAAAGCTAGCAGCAAGTTATTGAAATAAAAGCATCTAAAACATTTAAAAACACACTATAAATTCAGCTTGCCTAAGACAACGTGTCTTCGCCACGGTCTCGGGTTTAAATTGCCGGTGCTCTGCCCCTTTGGAAAGCTGGAGTGCGCACTAAATCAAAATGGTGCCTTTAGCTATGCCAAACAGTAAGGGAAAAAATGTATGCCCCTCGGGAATGGGCAAACAAACAAAAAGGAATAATAAGGCTCCCTTCCGCCACAAAATAAAACAAAGCAACGTTAGCAGCAAGTTATTAAAATAAAAGCATTAAAAAACACACTATGAATTCAGCTTTCCTCAGATAGCGCATCCGCGCCACGGTCACGGGTTTAAAGTGCCTGTGTAACCCTTTGTAAAGTTGGAGTGCACACTAAACCAAAATGGCGCCTCCAGCTACGCCAAACAGTACGGGGAAAAATGTCCACCCCTCGAGGTATGGGCAAACAACAAGCGCGGTCCCGAAAGTGAAAGGAGGACCGCGCTGCAGACCAATGAGAGAGCTGACATGCTCCAGGCGTGAAGCCAGCGTGGCTGCAGGACACCTGGTGCATGCTCCTTCACGGCTCTCGTGAAGACATTTCTTATCAGCTTGTTAAATAAACAAGCCAGTCCTGCCAAGTATCACGCATCAGGTGTGACGCTCACGCATTTTGCCACTCACTGAAATGCATTGTCCAGCGCGCGCCACCGGCTGCGCCTGTGCACCGGCTCTGCTGCTCCGAGGGACGTGCTGGCTCCAGGCTGCAATATATTCCTGCGGCGCGGCTGCGCGGCTTTTACACCCACTCACTGCTGCCAATTACCGACGGGGGGAGGCGGGGGGCGGGGCCTGCCCTCTCAGCATGATGCTACTGGCTAGTCAATCACTGTGGCACACCCTGGGGGGCCCGGGATTAAATCCGGATGTGACCGTACTAAGTGCCGTCATGTCCGGAGGAAGAGGAAGTGAGGCAGAAGCGGCGGGGGACTCAATCTGAGTCAGTCGAGTCCTCACCGTGCACAGTGCTGACTGTCTTCGTCTGCAGTGCGCAGCGCCGCAATAGTTACCCCCCGCGTGCCGCGTTCAAGTAACTTGCCAGCCCAGACCGGCGGGGAGCCGAGAGTGACCCAGAGTGAATTAATTTCACTGTCACCGGCGACACAGGACACTCAAGTAACTCATCATGGCCGCCCGCCGCGCAAGAGGCATCAGTGATCGCGGGCGGCGCAAACTACTGCGGCCAAGCGGGGGACGAGTGTGTGTCAGCAGCCTGCAGTGTCTGTGGGGAGAAGAAGAACAAGACTGCTGCAGAGTGCATCATGCAGTGCAGTCACAGTGCTGCACTACTACTCGCAGCGCTGCCTGTGCTCAATTGCTCACAGTGCCTCATCATACCACTGCCCTGCGACCGGACCTGGTCGGAAAGGAGAGGTCGCATTAAAGCCTTAAAGTGTCGTCACGGAGAGGCTGCTGCGTGGCTCAGGTATTAATAGTTTTAAAACTTTACAGCCTGACAGACACTGAGCCAGTAGCTCTGCTCTCCAGGCTCAGGGTGGTACTGCATCGGGATAGGTAGGCTGCATTCAGCTGACTCTTGATTTATTTATTAAAGCACTACCTAGAATTTAAATATAATTTTGGGCCCTCTCTGTGCTGCTCTGCTGTGGAGGAGATCGCGCTCACACTGCCTCCCAAGCCCTGGCCCCCAGGCAGAGATTCTCGTGGTCTGGGCATTCTTCACCGGCCCTGCCTTCATGTGTGTTCTGGGAATGGTCTGGGTACATGTGTCCGTCCAGACGAGCGCTGTGCTGTACTATCATGAAAAGGCACAGCAAACCAGAGCCTGTGACTTCTCAATGACCTGAACTGGCAGCTGCGGACGAGGATTCCTCAGACTGTCAACTCTTTAATGCAGCACTGAGCCCTTAAAGTCAAGAGAGGCCCCGCGACTGCTGCTATCAGAGCAACACCAGTTTGGGCGATTGGCAATTTAGCAGAACCCCGTAGTCGAGAAAGTTGGTTAGTGGCCTGTCCAGAAGGGGCTCTCAATCCGTGCTCATAGAGTGATGTCTGCAGTTGGAGGAGTGACATATACCTATGAAATGCTGCAGGCAGTACTTTAAATGAAAACTGTACAAAAAGTGCTGGTACTTATTTTCCACAGTACCTATTTCCTCCTCCAAAGTGCCGCTGTTCTCCCATTAAATATTACAGCATTGCTGAGAAGTGCAGATGCTCTCTTTTAAATTCAAGTAGTGCAGGTGCCCATTTACAGCAATAGTCTACAGGAAGAAGTTTGGATTTAATGATCACTCTGGTAAGGTTTAGTAGCATTGAATGGCAATTTTACACTGAGTGAGCGATGTCAATTATCTGCGCTAATGTGGTGCGAGCAGGTGTAAAGTGTAGGCTGCGAGGAGATTATGCTAGGGTATGAGACTGTTTTGTAGGAGGAGCGTTGGTGTTTTGAAGGAGTATGTGCATGGGAGAAAGCCAAAGAAGGATGTGGTATTGCTTTTGGCACCTGTTGAGGGGAATGGACTGCCCTTCCATTTCTGGTACTTTGCAGCAGTTTTAAGATAATCTTAGAGTTTATCGTTATTCAAATGGGTGTAATTTCTGAAATGTATATATTTCCCTCGTCTCTGTTGCTTGATTTTTGCTTGCGAGAAAGTGTCACTCATAGTCGTTGAATGTCACTCATAATTACATTCACATTCTGAAAATGTCACACATAGCAATCTGAAACCTTGGCAGCTATGACAAGCTGATAAGAAATGTCTTCACGACAGCCGTGAAGCAGGCGAGACAGTCCACCAAAAAGCCAAAGGGAGGCAACGAAAAACCCTCCTTTCCAATGGGAAGCCAGCGTTTACCATAAACGCTGACGCTACCCAATGGAAATGAGGGGCGGGGCTCGAGTCCCCTTCTCGAAACTGACTTGTTGACTATAGCTCTCGCAGGCGAGGAGCGCATACGCTCTCCAACGCCATCCGAGACCTAAAAAGCATTGAAAATGCAATAGGTCTCGCCTTTGATTAAGTTAAAGCCATTTGCTTTGCTAATGGTATTGTATTCTAGCTTTGCATTATTTAGTGTATATTTGTGATATGTTGTAGTTGTATGTAGTTAGAATTGCTTTGTTAGCTGTGTAGTAGTTTAAAGCATAGCGTTAGTAGGAAAAGAGCAGTGTTTCAGATTTGGGAGGTGAATGAATAGAAAAATAGTATGTGTTAATTTCATATAGTGAGGATTACAATAGCATGAGGCAGACGAAAGGGGCGAGGGGAGAGCAAATATATGCAAATATATGCACATATCACAAATTTCCACTAAATAATGCAAAGCTAGAATACAATACCAATGCTTGTTTTGTCCTTGCAATGCTGGCAACTTCTTTCTGCCTGTTTTATTGCTTGTTTGTTATAGCTTTTTATTTGTCATGGGGGAGGGGACAAACAGCGGGAGGGTGGAGGTTGAGAAACAGTACCTGAATTTCAACACGGGCAGTGGACAGACACTAGGGGAGAATCAAAAGATGACAGATTCGGAGGGCAGACTTAGGTCGTGCTGAGTGATGCTGAGGTGGTGATGTGTTGGTGCGGAGGTGGTGCTGAGTTATGCTGAGGTGGTGGTGCTGCTGCACTGGTGCTCAGGCTGCATGCTGCTTAAGTGTGCTGCATTGGTGCTGAGGTGGGGCTGTGTTGATGCTGAATTGGTGCTGCACTGGTAGTGGTGCTGTGCAGATGCTGAGATGGTGCTGTTCTGATTTTGAGGTGGTGCTGTGCTGATGCTGAGGTGGTGCTGCGCTGGTGCTAAGGTGATGTTGCAGTGTCTACTAAACTTGCTACTAAACCTGACACAGAGCTGTTAGAGCTGGGGGGATGTCATTTATTATTTTAGCCTAATTCGTTGTGTACTGCTTTTAGAACTCGTGATACTGTGATTTTAAAAGAAGGAAACTTGTGGTTTTAAAATACTGTTGTTATCACGCTGTTTGCGGTGCCCGGTGGTTAGCGTTCTAGACGCCTAATCTCCTTCCCCACTTCCTTTAAAAACCGGATGCTGCGACCGCGCACTTGGTAATAGCTACTAAACCTGACACAGAGCTGTTAGAGCTGGGGGATGTCATTTATTATTTTAGCCTAATTCGTTGTGTACTGCTTTTAGAACTCGTGATACTGTGATTTTAAAAGAAGGAAACTTGTGGTTTTAAAATACTGTTGTTATCACGCTGTTTGCGGTGCCCGGTGGTTAGCGTTCTAGACGCCTAATCTCCTTCCCCACTTCCTTTAAAAACCGGATGCTGCGACCGCGCACTTGGTAATAGCTACTAAACCTGACACAGAGCTGTTAGAGCTGGGGGGATGTCATTTATTATTTTAGCCTAATTCGTTGTGTACTGCTTTTAGAACTCGTGATACTGTGATTTTAAAAGAAGGAAACTTGTGGTTTTAAAATACTGTTGTTATCACGCTGTTTGCGGTGCCAGGTGGTTAGCGTTCTAGACGCCTAATCTCCTTCCCCACTTCCTTTAAAAACCGGATGCTGCGACCGCGCACTTGGTAATAGCTACTAAACCTGACACAGAGCTGTTAGAGCTGGGGGATGTCATTTATTATTTTAGCCTAATTCGTTGTGTACTGCTTTTTAGAACTCGTGATACTGTGATTTTAAAAGAAGGAAACTTGTGGTTTTAAAATACTGTTGTTATCACGCTGTTTGCGGCGCCCGGTGGTTAGCGTTCTAGACGCCTAATCTCCTTCCCCACTTCCTTTAAAAACCGGATGCTGCGACCGCGCGCAGCGGGCGCGCCGCTGGCGCGCCAAAAACAAGCCCGTCTGCGCCCGTCAGCGCCCGGAATGCGCCTAGCGCCAGGAGTCCTGTCCATGTTAGAAGATATACTTATACCCGAAATGAACTCCTCGCCCTTAGACATGGTGAGTGCCCTCAACCTATGTCAATTCTAGACACACTGAATTGCAGCCCGATGCGATGTAATACATGTGCTCTGACACCCTTGTATCTCCTAACTAAATCCAACTACCCTACTAGTGAAGGGATGACTACCAAACACGGCAGCAACCAAGATCATGTAGTCCCCCGAAATACGAGGGTTTTCCAGAGGCATGTACCTATTCAAGGAGCCGGCCGAAATGAGCTTGAAACATCTGCTGCATTTTACTTAACACACGTTCCATGATCAAACATAAATATGAGCTTGAATGTCTGATCCAAGTTGAAAACCCAGATTTGCTGTTTCTTACAGAAACGTGGGCAAACAACATCTCTGACCCTGACTGGGGAGCCGCCGTGCCTGCAGGCTATCTTGTAGCCCATGTCGATAGGGTCGGTGCTAAAGGGGGAGGTTTAGCGCTGATTTACCGGTCCCACTTTACTGTGAAGACGAAGCATGAACCCACATTAGAAGCTGAGGCAATGTCGTTTAGTATTAAAAGAAACAATTGCGAGCTCTTCCCAGGAGTTCTTATTTATAGACCCCCAGGCACGAGAGTCGCTTTTATTAGATCTTTGCAGACTTTCCTAGAATCGTGCTTAGACACTGCCACTTTTACAGTCCTTGGAGATTTCAATTTCCATCTGGAATTAAATAATGACACTGATACATCAAGCTTGATAGACAACATGGCCGGATATGGCCTGAGCCAGCTAGTATCAGAACCTACGCACCTAGCTGGCCACACGCTAGATGGACTAATTACAAACAACTCCTCTACAGAAGTGACGAGAGTTCAACAACTAATATGGTCAGACCACTCCGCAGTTCATTTTAATGTCCGGATGGTAGCAACCAGTGGTGGCCGCAGGACTAGCTCCTCGCTGGTGAGATCCCGCCCCTGGAAATCAATCCAAGAACAGGATTTGATTTCAGCCTTATCAAAGAATATACCAGATGTTCTGGACTTAAACTTGGCAGCCAACAACTATGAAACCTGGCTAACTCAGGCAGTAAATAAGCTGGCACCGGAAGGTTCCAAGCACCAAAGGAGTAGACAAGTTTCCTCGCCCTGGTACTCGATTGAGCTTAAACAGCTAAAAATCAAGTGTAGACGTCAGGAGCGAATTTGGAGATCAAACTATAGTGCGGAACATAGGAGTCACTATAATTTAGTATTAGAGGAATACAAGTCCTCTATAAAGCAAGCCAAATCAAAATATTTCGCGGCTAAAATTCAGGAGGCGTCGAACTCCTCTAAAGAATTGTTTAAAACTATTACTACTCTTTCCAAATGCCCACGGGATACAGTGTTTTCACCAAATCAATCACTAGTGGATAATATGGCTGGCTTTTTCAGCATAAAGTACAGTCAGTATACAACGAGCTCAGGAACATAGTACCAAACCCCGCAGGGAATGGGACAGATGGACAAGAAGATACTGCCCCTGGAGTTAGTCTGATACGGTTCCAATCGTTAGAACAGAGTGAAGTGCGAGATTTACTGATGAAAACCAAGTCGGGCTCTCCCTTGGACCCCTGCCCTCCTTTTATCCTACACTTAGCCCCAGAGCTGATCAGTGCCTGCTTGACCCGTTTACTGAACACAATCATTATTTCAGGGGTTTTTCCACTGGGTTGGAAAAAGGTCTGTATTAGACCAATTTTAAAAATCCTCACTTGACCCTTTGGAGGTCAAGAACTATCGACCTATTTCTTGCCTCCCGTTTCCTTCCAAGTTACTTGAGAAAGCACTAAACAGAGAACTGACGGAATACCTAGATAAGAATAACATCTTAGATCCTACGCAACATGGATTCAGAGCTCAGCATTCAACAGAATATGCCTTAATTATGGCGACGGAAGAGATTAGAAAGGTGATGGACGGAGGCGGTAGGGCCACCCTAATACTACTCGATCTAACTGCAGCGTTCGACACCGTAAATCATACGGTGCTGGTACAAAGGCTGAAAGCAGTTGGAATTGGGGAAAAGGCTCTGGACCTTCTAGCCTCATACTTGGCAAACCGGGAACAGGCAATTCACTGGGATGGACTTCAGTCGGGAAAGTTCACACTCCCGTGTGGAGTGCCCCAGGGCTCTGCCTTATCCCCCACCCTGTTCAATATCTATGTTGCCCCTCTGGCTAGATTAATAAAAAGCCACGGTCTCTCTCTTGTGTCATATGCGGATGACACCCAACTAGTGGTGTCAGTTACGCAAAACGTGGACCTGACGGCGGAAAGATTTCGGAACTGCCTAAGGGCATTGATGGCCTGGATGAACTCAAACTTCCTGAAGTTAAATACGGAAAAACTGAGGTCATAGAGTTCGGGCAGAAACCTTCGGTTTGGAGCGAACTCTGGTGGTCACCTGAAGCCGGAACATTTCCTGTCCCTGTTCTGAAGGCCAGAAATCGAGGGTTTCTGGTCGATAAGGACCTAACGCTTGCCCTCCAGATTAATCAAGTGTCATCGGCCTGTTTTTTCACGCTGAAAGTACTGCGGAAGATTCTTCCATTCATTCCACCTCGCTAAGGAAAACGGTAGTCGGTGCGTTGGTGTTGTCTCGAATAGACTACTGTAATGCGCTATACCTAGGCGCGGGTGTCAGACAGCTCTCTAAATTACAGTCTCTACAAAATGCGGCCGCACGAGTACTTCTAGGAGCTACCTAAACACCATCCAACATCCGTCAAGCCTAAAACTTCTCCATTGGCTCCCAGTCCGCCGAAGAATAGATTTTAAGGCTCTCTGCCTAGTCCACAAAGCCCTCTATGGAGGAGGGGCGGCAGACATTCAACTCTTATTCCCGCGATATCTGCCGGCACGCTGCCTCAGGTCGGCAAATACTGGACTGGTTCTTCTTCTACGATAAGAAGAGCTAGATGGGGCGGAAGGGGGTTCTCCTACCAAGCTGCTAAATTGTGGAACTCCCTTCCAATCCACATGAGACTGCAGCCCAGCAGGACTCTCTTTAGAAAGCTGATTAAAACATGGCTCTTCTCTAAGTTCTAGGCCTGCCAATTCTGGTGACGGCTATTACCTCCGCGCCAAGACGCCTCGGCATTAGTGCGCTTTACAAATATTTCAGTCAGTCAGTCTACTTGTAGCATATATTGTTACATAAACTCACATTACATGCCACATTTGGAGAGTGCAAGGAGGCATTCCTTAATATAAATTTTATTTCACCAACGATTGAAAGCAAAAAGAAAACACTAAGGGGCATATTATCAAGGGCAGTATCGCCACTTTAGTGGCACTTTTGCCGATAAAGCGGCGATATTTTTATCGCCTCTATTAGTAAGCTGTCGCTAACAGCTGTTAGCGACAGCTTAATGGCGATAGCGGCCGTCTTGTTGCCGCTTTGCATGTCAGCGATATTTATCGCTAATGACATGCAAAGTAGGCGTTCCCAACCAAAAGTCAACAGAAACAGCCGCTAACACAACTACCCCCTATTAGCAATGCCCGCGAAGCGATAAAAAAAGTCGCGCTAACCACGATTATCGCTGGAATTTAACACCTGCTAAAAACTTGACTTAACCATCTTGTCAATGGGAGGTGGATTGTAAGGTTAAGTCCTCACCTGCCTATTAGCAAGCTTTCCATTAGCGCAGTGAATTTATCGCTGGATTTCTCGCGCTTTGTTGAGTTTCGCCGCTATCGCTGGATTTTTATCGCCTTGGAGATAAGCGTTGATAATAACGCGTTATCTCCGTGATGAAATCCAGCGATAGCCGGCGATAAAAAAAACAGCGCTAAGCGCGCTTTGCGATAATTATCGCAAATCCTTGGTAATATGCCCCTAAAAGTTTAAGCGTGCAACTTAAAGCTGTTTCCATTTTCATGAGTAATAAGAGCATGTTTACCTTTTTAATCGTATCCAAATAATCATGTTGTTAAAAGCACAATGTAAATAGGTTGCTCCTAATGTCTGCCATTTTTTTAAACTACACTTCCATTAAGTAAGTATATTATTTAAGGTTTTGACATTTGAGCTAATAAAACCAAAAATGATATAGGATGAAACACATTAGAGAACCAAACGGTGGAAGTTTAAACCTCTTGAGGGGTGGACAGCTTTTTTTTTTTAAATATAGCCAAATAATGCATTATGCAAATAGACCCAGAAAAATAATGAGCCCGTTTTGGAAAATTAATCATAGGGAAAATGAGAGGATCTATCATATTTCCAGGAAGAATTACTTGTGGCATGATGCACTTATTGTGCTTTGCCCAGCAGTCCCCGGTTTTAGAGGACTAAGCATATGAGTGATTTAATAAGACTGACTGTGCAGGCAGTTACACACCTGGGGATGGCAGGCCTGTGTCTCCTGATTGATTATCAGCAATCAGGACAGACTGCTTACCTGAACAGGGAGGGGAGGGAACAAGGGGCTGCTAAAAGTGTGGGGGTGCTGAGTGTGGTGGGAAGAGGGGAGGGAGAGAAGCAAAGAAGGGCGAGCGACAGAGGCAAGGAGACGTGGGGGGGAGAGACTGCTGAGTGGAGACAAACAGGCAGAGAGAGAACAGAAGCACAGATGAGCGACACAAGGTAAGTAGGAAAAAAGGTCAAGGTAGTGTGAGAGGTAGGTGGATAGAGGTGAGAGAGGAATGAAAGGAGGGCAATACTGGTTGGGAGGGAGAGAGAGAAATAGGTAGAGCATAGAAAGACTGGAAGAAAGAGAGTTACCCTGGGTTTTACGACGGGTTGTTGCAGGTAGAGCGAGGGGAGGAGAAGAGGCCAGCAGAGAATGGAGGAACATCGGAAGTAGGGGACACTTAGAGGAAGGTATGAGGTAGGAGACAGGCACAGTAAGGGAGAGTAGTGTGGACTGAGATTGGCAGTTTTCCGCGAGACCAAGGCAGATAAGAAGAGAAAAAAATTCACTAAACCATTAAGCAAAAAGAAAATGGCCAGTAAAGGTGACAGGTGCACGGGGGAGGTGCTAGCGAGATGTACAGAAAGGGGTGGCATGAAGGAAGATGCACGGGCAGATAGCAGGGAGGGAGCCGTGCAAGCCTAGATTGAGAGAAAGCCTGGGCCACAACAGTCGCAAAAAAGCTACGGACAGATTAAAGGAGAGGCGTGAGGGACGCCCTCAAGGGGATCTGAGGGTGGGGGTGAGATAAAGTGAGGGAGTGAGCCAGCAGAGAAGAAGAGAAAGGGAAAGGCATACTCATGGGAGGCAGAGGGTGAGCACTAACAGGCATAGATGCAATAGACAGGGACGGAGAGACACTTTGCTGGAGAAGGCATTGGACATCGTGAGGAAAGACACCGGCCTATAGGCCACTGTAATAACTTCATGGGGTCACATTCATGCTAACCAACCGTTCAAGGTGCTTTAATCCCTGTACCTCATGGGGTTGCAATGGAGGCAAATGTAAATACGGAAACAGAGGTGTGCCGTTTAATGCAGGCCTCTTTCCCAACATTTGTTACTTTTCACGGTGAGGTACAAGCCAGCTTCCACTCATTATTATAAACGAGGCAGGTGATTTGTGACTTTTTGCAAAAAAAAATCTTTCCTTCGCTAAGGGCTGTGAAAATCCCTGGCAACGAACAATTTGAGTCTAGTTACCCGATACAACTCACAGCACCGCAACAACCTTTTTGTGCCCGAGGCCTCAAATCTATGAACCTACTTTGCTTTTCAGCTGGGTCGCCTTGCAAGCAAACTGAAAAGGTGTTCTCCAAAAGAAATGACAGAATCAGAGCCTAGAAGAAAGGGAACGGGGTTACATCTATGGTGGGTGTAGATGCCTCTCTCTGTATCTCCTCTTTTCGAGTCCTTGCTGGTAGAGTAAACACTCCACCAAAGGAAATGTTTCATTCCATCCCTCAATCATTAGTCATCGTCAAGTTCAGTCCACACCTTAGACTCTCTCCAGAGGCCCTGGGCTATTCCGTGCACCCTGTGGACTCCATTAGTACCCTCCGACGGAAGGTGGGGTTTGATGAACCTCAAGATTCACACTATACCGAGTATGAGAGCCTGCTCCCTGGATGCCAGGCGGGTTTCCCGTCACTCCTCCTGGTGAATCCATTCCTGTATCTGGGAGTGAGGACGTTAGGAGCATTGCGCGGGTGGCGGGCATTGTTAGGGCCTTTCCTGTACTTTTTAACACTATCGTGTCTCCTCCTTTTCACGAGTCAATTTGACTAAAATTATGTATTTATACTTCGACAGTCTAATTTCAGAAACAAACAAGTTTCCGAAAATCTGGAATGTTGCGGGAAGAAGCGTGCTCCGGTTTTATATTAAACAAACACAAGTAGCGGTCTCTTTTAGGAACACCCCGGGGTGACCCCCACAAATACCTCCCCTGCCCGGATCCTGATACTCCGAGTGCATGGGGGACCTGAACAATGCTGCACGCATCACTGCACACTGAGATTTACCCACACACAGCGTAACCTTGCAGCTCCACAGGACAAATATGTGACCCCAGACGGGGTTTTCAGTTACCTGTCCCAGGTGACCCAACAGGAATATAGCCTCCTCTTTGTACCTGGTGTCACGCATCAGTCTCCGGTTTATCTGTGTTACTCCTGATTAACCTCTCTACACAACGCAATGAACAAGAGGCCTCTGTTCCGAGGCTGGCTAGTTCAGACCACGGCTCGTCGTCATCAGTGACACAGTGAGCTTTGAGACTTGGCAAAGAGGGGTGGGGGCCTGTGCAGAATTCCAGTCATGCCGCAAACATATTAAGACCCAGACAGCCATCTCTCGCATACCAAAACAGCGCGCGTGCAGAGACAGCTCTGCTGCAAGAACAAGCATCGATCTCTTGTCTTTATGGGGCCATGTGTTTCTAATTAGAAACACATGGCCCCATAAAGATAAGAAAGTGCTTTGCGACAGACGCAAAGCAGGCAAGCCAGTCCGGGTGGGCCGGCACAAAAAGCGAAAGGGAGGCAACCCAAACACCTAATTTCCAATGGCAGCCCACCTTTTAACATAAACGGTGACGCAAGCCAATGGGAATAAGGGGCGGGGCTTCAAGCCCTTTTCTCAAAGTCCTCTTCTGCAATAAATCTTGCCGAGCGAGCTGCGCATATGCGCAGCAACGCTAGGCGAGACCTAAAAAGCATTGGCAAAGCCAGCAGATTTCGCCTTTTAAACTGACTCTAGCTTTCGCTTGTCCTTCTTCCTGATGCTAAACAGCATTGGCACAAAAGCCAAAATGCTCATTGCAGTGTGATAACTTATTCGCACTTATTTGTCTCAACACTGTGACAAACACGCATCTTGGAGTTGTAATTTAAAAACACGCGAAAAGGAGCACAAAAATGCATTATAAAGAAAGAAGCGGTCTGTAGCAGATTGCATCATGTGGGAACAATAACTCTGATCAGAGAGAGGTGTGGGAGCAATAGAGTAGCTGGGGGGAGGGGGACTTTTAAGGGGGGACAATAAAAATGTGCGGGACATGGAGCAGTGGAGAAATAAAGAGTTCCCTGGGAATCATGGGGAAGAGCTACACGGAGAGCATGGGGGAGATTTAGGGCCAGATGTACGACCATAGCATTTTGCGACTCGCAAATTGTGTCAAATTGCGAGTCGCAATTTGTGAGTCGCAAAATGCTATGTACAACAGTGTTTGAGACACTGTTAGCGATTCCCAATGGGGTCGCAAATTGCATGCCTCATGCATATTAACGAGGCAGTCGCAATTTGTGACCCCATTGGAAATGGCTGGCACTCCCAGGGATGGTGGCCTGCGACTCGCAAAATAGGGTTGGTACATGGCCACACGTTTTTTGCGGTCGCAAACAGGCCTAAAACCCCTTGCGACCCCAAAAAACGGTTGTACATCTGGCCCAAGATCTCACATTTACCAAACCCTCGAAAATGCAAGACCTATTGCATAGCAAATGGTTATTTGCAAAAGCGCCCCATGCTGCGCTTTTACTTTAATGGCGGCCATGCCCCATTCCTTAGAGGCGGCTCGTGTAAACAAAGGGGCGCGGCCGCCATTAACGTGAAAGCGCAGCATGGGGCACTTTTGCAAACTAAAGTTAAAAGAAAAAAAAAGCATGCGGCTGCATTCGGCACCGCAAATGAAACAAAGGCACAACCGCCACAGTGAGGTGCCATGCTTTGAAAAAAATAAATAAAGCCCTACGAAAGAGCTGTCCTGCAAGCAGGCAGGGAAAAGCATTAAATAAAATAGTGCTCGGAGGCTGTAATTAAAGCCTACGAGCAACAAGACACTAACAGGGGGTGTCGCCATGGGAGGTTACAAATGAAGACAAGGCGGGACTAACGAGCCTCTTATCGAATCAGAAGCCAGCATTTACAAAGGGCAATGACACAAGCCAATGAAAAATATGGGCGGGGGAGTGGGCGGAGCTTCAAGTCCATACTTCAATACTACAGCCTGTGAGGTCACATCCTGTCTGATAGCTTTAGTGTGTCACGTGACAGGCAGTGCGAGTTCGTCTTGTGTCAAATGCTGTATTTGCAAACATCATTTATTGTATGTTAACCGCACAATATTTTAGCATGATGTAATTACGCCAGTTTCCAGCACAGTTTCTTTTATTCTAGCTTTTCTACATTATCAGACCCTGTTCAGGTGCCAGAGGGCGGGTCCCAACCATGGTGGTTGAAGATCTTTGCACTTTATGTCTCAGGATCCGTCCTACTTTGGCTCTGAAAACTGGGCTAGAAGGACGCTAGTTGCTCTTGACTCACAGGGTGGCGAGGGGGAGCACTCACATGCTTCACAGGGTGGCGAGGGGGAGCACTCACATGCTTCACAGGGTGGCGAGGGGGAGCACTCACAGGCTTCAAAGGGTGGTGAGGGGAAGCACTCACAGGCTTCACAAGGAGGTGAGGGGAAGCATTCACAGGCTTCACAGGGTGGTGAGGGGGAGCACTCACAGGCTTCACAGGTGGTGAGGGGAAGCACTCACAGGCTTCACAGGGTGGAGAAGGGGAGCACTCACAGGCTTCACAGGGTGGCGAGGGGGAGCACTCACAGACTTTACACGGTGGCGAGGGGAAGCACTCACAGGCTTCACGGGGTGGCGAGGGGGTGCACTCAGGTTTCACAGGGTGGTGAGAGGGAGCACTCACAAGCTTCACAAGGAGGCGAGGGGGAGCACTCGCAGGTTTCAAAGGGTAGCGAGGGGGAGCACTCACAGGCTTCACAGGGTGGAGAAGAGGAGCACTCACAGCCTTCACAGGGTGGAGAGGGGGAGCACTCGCAGGTTTCAAAGGGTGGAGAGGGGGAGCGCTCACAGGCTTCACAGGGTGGCGAGGGGGAGCACTCACAGGCTTCACAAGGTGGCGAGGGGGAGCACTCACAGGCTTCACAGGGTGGAGAAGGAGAGCACTCGCAGGTTTCAAAGGGTGGCGAGGGGGAGCACTCGCAGGTTTCAAAGGGTAGCGAGGGGGAGCACTCGCAGGCTTCTCAGGGTGGAGAGGGGGAGCACTCGCAGGCTTCACAGGGTGGAGAAGGGGAGCACTCACAGGCTTCACAGGAGGTAGTGTGGGGAGACATGAGCTCAGAGCCAACAGAAGTAATATATTCAATATCCAGTCCAGTTCATGTCTTTTTAGAAAGAAGTTATTTTTAGGATTCGCCTGCACAGCGCTGTGCAATCTATTGTTTTTAATATAAATCTTAAAAGGGGCTTGCATCCCGCCGCCTCTTTTCATTGGTTCCTTTGCTTGCAACTTACTTTTCCTCCATTTTTATTGACTGTAGCATAATTTCCTGCATTTACCAATGCTTGTTCCTCCTCTGCGTCTCTTATCACTTTCCCGTAGCTAACATTCGCTTTGGTGGAACTATTTTTTTCATGAAGTTTTGCATCTCTCTGCTTTTTTGGCTCGCGTGATACTTTAAATTAAATTAGCAGATTTATATAGCCCAATTTATCACCCGGAGAGATTAATGTTTTGCACAGAATCACAGGATGTTGCGCCGCCAAGACTCGAACCGGGATCCCCAGCTCTCAAGTCAGTAGCTCTGGCCGCTGCGCCACATCTTCTCCACTCCCATGTACTTGTTAGGTCTGCTGCCTCCTAGAGCTCATGTTAATACAACAACCGAAAAATAATACAGATATATGGACTTGGGATCAGCTTGTGTGGAGGAGGCCCCTTTAGCTTTTGCATTGCTGATTTGTGATGTTGTGCAGCCCACGGCCTCTTTAGTTTGAGAGTAAGCGTACGACCTCTTGTATACTGTAGTATACTTCTCTTGTGGGATTAAAGCCATCTCCCTGCTTTTGATTTGTTTGTTTCAATGTCTTTGAAAAAATCCTTGCTTGCTAGTGGTCAGTCCTGCCTCTTCGTCCCACCTTTTCGTTTCCGTTCCTCCCACATAGCAGGGACTAAGTAATGTCTCATTCAGCTATGGTGCTTTATCTGTTCTTTGGGTGACAATTTTTTTCTTGGTTTTTTGCTCTGTTACTGTTTGCCTGTGTTCAGCTTCAGCGCCATAGCTGCTTACATTTAAATATATAATTCCTCCCTCCCACCTCCTCTTAATGCCACAGTTGTGTTAGTTCTACCTCCCGCGCTGTGCCTCCCGTTCTGTTGTTTGTCTTTTTTTTCCTTTCTGCACTTTTTGGTAGGATATTTGTTTGGTTCTGGGCTTCCTTTTAAGGGGGATTGAGCTTGTTGAAGTCTTGTTTGTAAGAAAGTACGAGTCATTGCAGGCCCTCCCACTCCCCCTTGCAGCATAATTTAGCCCTCCCGTGCCGCATAATTCCAGTGGCCCTGCCTATGGCACAGCACTATACTCTTGTAAAATCTACTGATTTGTAAGTGAAACAGGCCACACCGCCCCTATCTCCACTGCCCCAAATTCATAAATCTGAGCAGCAAAGACCTTAATTTACATCACGATTAGAGTTATACAGTCTTATTATATAGGTCAGTCGGAGCAAAAGCAGATCACCATTTCCAGAACTATTAATCGTGTGCTAAAGATGACGATTTCCATTTAATTATAGTATCTGTTTTACGCACACATGCAGATCTTGCCCTAAGTTACACTACCTGCACCACGGAGTCTGTGCAGAGATTCTATTACAGGACCGGAGGCTTCGGATTATTGCTTCTCTTTCTCTTACTGTAACTCCCAGCAGCCAATGAAAAACGTTTCATATACAAAACAAACTAAATTTCCCATGATACTTTCACATTCCATCACATCCTGTCTGACCCTATAAGAGCCACCATTTCCTTTTCCTGAGCCTCTTTCTTTGCTGCTCACGCAGGAGTTAAGTGCACGTCTATTATATACAGCTATTTTAAGACTGTTGAATTGTTTTATTACTACCACAAGCACGCGCTTGCATAACTGTATTAGTATTGTTGATGTATGCAATCATCTTGCTTCTGAGATTTCAGTGTGCTTCTGAGATTTCAGTGTGCTTCTGAGATTTCAGATTTTGGCCCTATCGGGCAAATGTTGAAAGGCTCCCGCTGGGAGCAGGAGTACCGCGCCACTCACGGCGGTGAATATATTAATGTCAAGCGCTCCTCGCGCTTATCCGTCTGGCCTCCCCTAGTCGGCCTCAGTGCGGAAACGAGCCGCGATTCTATTCAGCCCAACGTGCGTAGCCCAATTGGGCTACTTTTGGGCTCCGTTCGGGCTACGCACGTCGTACGCGACCCGGAGAGTTTTTCAACAGCCTAAGTGCAGGGAAACTCTTCTCGATCAGCCTGCACTCATGACGCCTGACCGGCTGCAATAGCAGTAGGCCCCTGAAGCAAGCACACGCTCATTGCATAATCTGTTTTTGGCTCAGACGGCCTGCCTGGGCTGGAATAACTGACTACAGCAACTGCTGAGGAGCTAGGTACTCTAAACTGTTCTTTCTGTGTGCATGTGGGTTGGCTCCCCCCTTACTCCTCCAAGATAATCTTTCCTTGCACTACTTTAATTTAAATAAAATAGAAATAGAAATCCATCAGAGAGTGCAATGGAAGACTGGGTCAGATATGAGGAGGATGTACCCTACCAAGAAGAAGTACAGGACACTTCCTTAGAGGATAACATTGTTGATGCTCTGGACGCCTCGGTCCAAGAGTCAGTCAACAGGGCCATTGAGAAGGCAGTCCCTAGTACTGTGCAGCAAGCGTTGGCAGCAGCCTTAAAGACTATTACTAAGCAATTGGAGAGCTTCGCGAAGCACCATGGGTTTAAAACACAAGCTGATCCTCAAACTGATGACACCACTGGTGATCCAAAGTCAGGGCCATGGCCCCACGCTGGCGCGCTAGCAAATTTGCCCAAGGCTTCCACCCCACCTAACACTGGAGGTGGGAAAGCGAAACGCAAAGAGAAAGTGTACACAGACACAGACACCACGGGTACAGATACTACTGATGAGGAGGCTCCTCCTAAGAAGAGATCTAGAAAGACAGGAGATGCGACGCCCGACCTAGCTCCACAAAATTTAAATACACCCTTTACTTTCAATCCAGCCGACATCGTACATCCTAGGTCGTCGGATTGGGCTCCGGCTCCGGAGGTGGCAGACTATCTGCACGACAATCTGAGAAAGGGCTTCGATAAGGAAGTGCGCAATAGGTTGCGTTCCGAGTGCCCTAGGCCTGACATCCCAGATAAGGTAGCGGAAACTCAGGATATCAACGCCAGTTTACTTACTTTTCTCAAAAAGTTTGTGAAGGATCCCAAAAAAGGGATTGACCTCGCCTGTCGAGGCTGCCAGGACAAACTCTTGGATGTAGCAGGGCCCTTGGCCAAGATACTAGAGATGACCTTAGTCGCAAAAGAATCTGCCACGCCTGTGGACCCAGACGTATTAGCGGGCTGGACACAGAGAGCGATATGCCTGTTAGGAAATGCCAATTGCGCTATCTTCACAGAGAGACGCAAATCTCTTTTGATGAGGATGGACTCAAATCTGAGGGAGCTAGCATCCGCTGAACCTGGCCCTCTGGCGGAGGGTAATCTCTTTGGAGAAAGATTTGTCAAAGACGTTTCGAAATATGTGGGCACATTTACGTCTTTGGACAAAGCCCAATCTGGAATAAAAAGGGTCTTTCAGGAGGGCCTTTTTAACCGGGCCGGGCGAGGCAGAGGACGCTCGCCGGGCCGACAGTACTACCAAGGTCCTCCCCGAGGAGACTACGGACGCGGCAGGGGAGATTGGGACTCACCAGAGGTGGAACATTCTACCCCACCAGACAAAGATACACCAGTAGGCGCTTCAACAGAGGCGGACATCGGGCTGGTTTCCAAGCTCAAAATTCTGCAGGTAAGAGTTCTCGACACTTCCCACTTGCCCTTGGGGGGGTCGTACCCAGTTTTTCAGTCACTATTGGTCAATGCTGTCACACGATGCATGGATATTGCAGACTATTCAGGGGTTCCATCTAGATTTTTACCAAACACCTTTCCAAGACACAACCGAGACAACTCAGTTTTTCCCAACAAGAGTGTGCTTTTATAGACGCAGAAATAGAGGAATTGCTGCAGAAACGCGATTGCCTATTGCGACGACGGACCTCGCAGATTCTGCAGCAATGTCTTCTTAGTGCAGAAGAAAGGTGGGGGTCACAGGTTAGTATTAAACCTGAAAGAGTTCAATCAGTTTATGACATAAAAACACTTCAAGATGGAGGGTATCCATCTGTTGACAGATTTACTAAAGAAAGGGGACTGGATGGTCAGATTAGATTTAAAGGATGCCTATCTGACGATCCCTATTTTTCCCCCTCATCGTCGTTTTCTGCAATTCAGATGGCGGAACCGATGGTTGGAATATTTGGCCCTTCCTTTCGGGCTTTCCTCGGCTCTGTGGTGCTTCACCAAAGTAATGAAACCGGTGATGGCTCATCTACGAGAGCAGGGCATCCGCATGATTGTATATCTGAACGATATACTCATCATGGCGCAAACTCAATCCATAGCCATTCAACACTTACAAATGATCATGTCCCTTCTACAGAACTTGGGGTTTGTGATCAACGAACCCAAGTCGTCTCTGTGTCCCTCTCAGACAGTGGATTTTCTGGGATTCGTCATAAATTCTCAGACAGCTCAGTTGAGCCTTCCCCGCTCAAAGTTGCGGGATCTCAAGAAGGAGCTCACGACGGTTCTATCCAAACAGACAGTCTGCCTCAGGACAATTGCCAGAATAGTGGGGTTATTAGCGTCCTCCATACAGGCAATCTTCCCGGGGCCTCTTCACTACCGGGCCCTTCAAAGACTGAAGATTCAACATCTTCAGAAAGGTCTGTCTTATATGGATCTGGTCCCGCTTTCCCAGGAAGTACGGGAAGAGATACAATGGTGGTTGGGCCACGTAGAAGCGTGGAATGGCAGAGCAATCTTCGGCTCCCAACCAGAGGTTATTATAGAGTCAGACGCCAGTCGTTGGGGCTGAGGAGCACGTTGCGGAGATATCTCCACAGGAGGAAGATGATCTTTCGGGAACTAGATCTCCATATCAACTGCCTAGAGTTGTTAGCAGGGTCGTTTGCGATCAGGACACTCTCTCCCAAACAAGTCTCGTGTTGCATCCTTCTCAGGATGGACAATATCTCAGCAGTGAGATATATCAACAAGTTGGGAGGTACGAGGTCGTCGCTACTAGTGGAGATAGCGAAGGACTTTTGGCACTATTGCCTGAGTCATCAAATTTCAGTCATAGCAGAATATATTCAGGGACAGTCGAACATTGTAGCGGACTAGAATTCCAAGTACCTCAAGGACTACAGCGATTGGCAGCTCCAACCCCAGATATTCAGTTGGCTGCAAGCGATATGGGGCAATTGCAAGATAGATCTCTTTGCGTCCAGACTGAATCGACAATTGCAGACGTTTTTCAGCTGGAGGCCGGATCCGTTAGCGATGGCGACGGATGCCTTTTCTCAGGACTGGTCAGTGGGTCTGAATTATGCCTTTCCCCCCTTCATCTTGATTCCCAGAGTGGCAATGCAGGTAGCACGTCAACTAGCAGAGGTGATCTTGGTGACCCCCATGTGGAAGTCGCAGCCCTGGTTCCCAGTACTATTGGAGATGAGCTGCGACCTCCCCAGGATGATTCCGTGGTGTGCGATGATGCTCCAGGGCCCTCATGGAGAGTTGCATCCGATGGTGACATTGCAGCAGTTGTCCCTGATGGCATGGAGGCTTTCAGGCAACAATGGGAAATGCCAGGGATTTCGGACAAAGCTTCAGCATTCATTAAACAAGCCTGGGCCTCTTCCACAAGAAAAAGGTATTCTTCAGCCTGGAAAGGCTGGGTTTGTTGGTGCTGGGAACGGCACGTGGATCCCGTGGGGGCAGACTTATCCCACGTTGTGAATTTTTTGTCAGACAAAGCTTCAGAAGGTTTAGCATACCATTCAGTTAATAACTTAAGATCGGCTATTTCAGCTGGCCATACTCAGGTGGATGGTAAGCCAGTTGGTATGCATCCAGTCATTTGTAAGTTACTCAAAGGCATCAGAGTAGCTAATCCTCCTAAACCAAAGTACTCGTCCCTGTGGGACGTTTCACTAGTTCTTTCATTATTTGACAGATGGCCGGTTAACAATTTAATGTCCAGGAAACAGTTGTCAGCTAAACTAGCTATGCTATTGTGTTTATCTGCCTGCAGGCGTTCTTCGGATGTGCGAGCCTTGGATCGTACAGGTAGAGTATTTACTCCAGAAGGTGTTTACTTTAATATTACTGGCAGGACAAAAACGTTATCACGTAGTATTGAGTATAATGCTTTTCCCAGTAACACCAAGCTATGTGTTGTCCAGTGTTTGAAAGCGTATGAAGAATGTACTCGGTCTTTTAGACCAGAAGGTTCAACGCAATTATTGATTGCATTACAGAAATCGTTTAAACCAGTTTCAGCCGCTACCATAGCCAGGTGGCTAAAATCAGTCATGCAAGAAGCAGGTATTAATACCCAGATATTTGGTGCACATTCTGTTCATGGTGCTATGGCATCCAAGACTTTCATGTTGGGTTCAACTGTTCAAGATATTATGAGGTCTGCTGATTGGTCATCAGAGTCTACGTTTAAACAATTTTATTATAATCCGGTGGGTGATATATCTACGGTGGTATTTGATAAGCGTTAAACGAGCAATAATCCGGTCCTGTAATAGAATAAAAAATTAGCTAGCATTCGCGCCAAGAATTTTCAATTCTATTAAGGACACGTAGGCGAGGATTATCCCACCCGGTTATATTTCAATGTCTGTAATATATGCCCGCCACTCAGGTGGATGGTAAGCATCCAGTCGTGTGTAAGTTGTTAAAAGGCATCAGAGTAGCTAATCCTCCCAAACCAAAGTACTCATCTCTGTGGGATGTTTCACTAGTTCTTTCATTATTTGACAGATGGCCGGCTAACAATTTATTGTCCAGGAAGCAGTTGACAACTAAGTTAGCTATGTTATTGTGTTTATCTGCCTGCAGACGTTCTTCAGATGAGCGAGCTTTGGATCTTACAGGTAGACTATTTACTCCAGAATGTGTTTATTTTAATATTACTGGCAGAACAAAAACATTCTCACGTAGTATTGAGTATAATGCTTTTCCTAGTAACGCTAAGCTATGTGTCGTCCAGTGTTTGAAAGCTTATGAAGAATGTACTAGGTCATTTAGACCAGAAGGTTCCACGCAATTACTGATTGCATTACAGAAACCGTTTAAATCGGTATCAGCGGCTACTATAGCCAGGTGTTTAAAATCAATCATGCAAGATGCTGGTATTAATACCCAGATATTTGGTGCACATTCTGTTCGTGGTGCTATGGCATCCAAGACTTTTATGTTGGGTTCAACTATTCAAGACATTATGAGGTCTGCTGATTGGTCATCAGAGTCTACGTTTAAACAATTTTATTATAATCCGGTGGGTGATATATCTACGGTGGTATTTGATAAGCGTTAAACGAGCAATAATCCGAAGCCTCCGGTCCTGTAATAGAATAAAAAAGTTGCTAGCATTCGCGCCAAGAATTTTCAATTCTATTAAGGACACGTAGGCGAGGATTATCCCACCCGGTTATATTTCAGTGTCTGTAATATATGCCCGCCCATGTATATATTTTATATTCTGTTTAACAGAAATTACGGGTTCTCTAATGTTCATTTATTTCAGGTTCTGATAAGAAGACGGAATAGGTGTTCTTCTGGTTGAAGAAGATGTATAACGTTCCAGTTTGGTTATGGTTCTTCCACGTTGGAGGATGACAGTTTGGACTTGATTTATCGTTTATATGGACTAAAAGTTCGAGCAAAGAAAGAGGCTCAGGAAAAGGAAATGGTGGCTCTTATAGAGTCAGACAGGATGTGATGGAATGTGAAAGCATCATGGGAAATGTAGTTTGTTTTGTATATGAAACGTTATTCATTGGCTGCTGTGAGTTACAGTAAAAGAAAGAGAAGCAATAATCCTCGCCTCCGTGTCCTTAATAGAATTGAAAATTCTTGGCACGAATGCTAGCAAATTTTTTATTCATGCACAGCTCTCGTTAGTATCGCTAGCTCAGAGCATGCGCAGAAGTTAAGAAAAAAATAATGACAAAGGAGCGTGCACAGGTCTAGGGTGCTTGAGGCAGCAGGAAGTATGAGGGTAAATGATGCAGGAAGTGCACGTGTGCGAATGCTGGGATGCACGAATACTGACCCCACCTCAGAGATTTCAGACTGTAGGAGAGGATTGAATAGTTCGTTCCTGTGTGCTCTTTTCACCGCACAAATATTATGGAGCAGCAGATGTCAGCTACAAACTCAGCATTGCAAATGCAAAGCTCGTAAATGAGCGAGTGAGTGTTTTAACTTGCGGGTTGTTTTTAAACGTGGGTGTAAATGTTTTAATGCCTTTCACTTTAGAACTTGTACTCTTCAATGTGGTTGGCTGTACAGCCTCAAATGTATATATTAAAGTTTAACAACTGCTTTTGAAAGAGCGCAGTGATTGGCACCTGCGCACTCTGCCATAAATCGGTGCGAGAGGACCGTACCTTCAGAGTGCATGCAGGATGCCCAGAGCTTTGGGTGAGCACTTGCGCACATTAGTCTTGATTGTAGCGTGTTTTCTTTCCAAATCTCCAACTATGGTAAACAGCCAAGCGGCTGCAGAACCACAGAGCATAACCCTTAGTTCAGTCCTGTCACTGCAGAAATGCACCCACCGATTGGGTCTCCAGCTGAAGAAGGGTGGACGTTCACAATTCACTCAAGAAGCAAAGAGGTCTACTTGTATTGGACCCCAAAGGTGGAAAATGTTTGGAAACGTTTGGGGTGAAGTGACCAATCCCTTTTGTTCGGAAGAAATGTGGAACCCCCTGAGTGAGTGAGACGGGGGAGGTACTCTTGGGTGGGACCCGCCCCCTTCAAATTGTTAATTTAATGGATAGTGGATATTGTATTGTAATTGCATTTATATAGCGCTTACTACCCATGATGAGGCGTCAAAGTGTTTTTTCGGTGAGTAGCACGGTACTCTGGAACCCAGAAAGGATTAGTGTAGAATTAGTATAGTGAAATATGAAATTAATTTGAGTGATGGATAGGTTAGTCAGTTATTTTGATTCAGAAGGATAGCGGAGGGATAGAAGATGGAAAAAGGTTTGCATTTATATAGCGCTTGTTACCCCTGATGGGGTGTTGAAGCGCTTTTTGGTGAGTAGCACGCTACTCCGGAACCTATAAAGGATTAGTGGTGAATTAGTATAGTGAAATATAAAAGTAATTTGAGTGGTGGATATGTTAGTCAGTTATTTGGATTGAGAAGGATAGCAGAGGGATAGAAGAGGGAAAAAGGTTTGCATTTATATAGCGCTTGTTACCCCTGATGAGGTGAAGTGCTTTTTTGGCGAGTAGCATGCTACTCCGGAGCCCATCTAGAATTAGTGTTGAATTAGTATAGCAAAATATGAAATTTGAGAAGTAGCCAGAGCAGAGGGTGCGAAAATAATGAACATGAACAGCTGTGGCGAGAGAGAATAGCAGATGAGTGCTGCGGTATGTTTGCCACCTGGTTCTTTTATACAGGCCATTGCAGTTCAAACATTGGAACAAATCAGTGCAAGCCAGTATTTTTTCCGTTATGAATTACACATGTAAAATGGCAAACATGTGAGGAAATCCGTTAAAATAGGTTCGAGAGCTGTCTAATTGAATTCTAAATGAATACTTTAAAAGTAAGAGCAGTATAATTGCCAGGTGGATATAGAGTTTTATATAAATGATTCCTAATTTACCAACACTTGACTTGTACTAATGCATAAATCAATGGACGGCATCTTTTAAAGTGAAAGGTGGGAACCCTAAGAAGATGTGCTGGGTGGCGAAAGCATGTTGCAGTGATATAGTAAAGATGAAGCCAGTTTATGGAACAACAAGCAGGGGCTGGGCACAGCTAAAGTGTTTGTGAATGTGAGCAGTCAGCATAAAGATGGAATGTCCGCAGCAGAACTGGAGAAGCTGGAATCTGAAAGAGAATGATTGAAAGAACAGCGCGACAGCAGGCTAAAGCTCAGAGTAAGAGTAATCTCTGGTTCACTCTGATTAAAAAAAACAAAATGGTCACTCTCTGACCTTCGGGAGTTTCAATGCTTCACTTTTCGTTTCTCCTATCTCCCTTACTGCTGCAGCGCTGCACTGGGTGTAAGGCCATCCCTGTTCCCTCGTTTGTTTTTTAGGTCTCGCCTAGCGTTGCTGCGCACATGCGCAGCTCGCTCGGCGAGATTTATTGTGAAGGAGGACTTTGAGAAGAGGGCTTGAAGCCCCGCCCCTCATTTTCATTGGAAGGCGTCAACGTTTATGGTAAACGGTGGCCATCCATTGAAAATGAGGCTTCTTTGTTACCGCCCTTTCGCCTTTTGGTCCGGCCCATCCGGACTGGCTCATCTGCTTTGCGGCTGTTGCAAAGCGATTTCTTATCTTTAGGAGGTGTGTTAGATAAACAAGCCCTGAGAGCCAGTCCGGATGGGCCGTCTCAAAAGGAGACAGGGCGGCGCGTGTTTATTTTTGCATCGCGCTTTCACTTTAAAGCGCGATGCAAAAATAAACAGCGGCTGCCTGGCGAGCGCTTGTTACTAATCTGTCACTGTGCAAAGCCTCTTTTCAGAAGGCTTCGTACAATCCTGCCGGTCACTTATTATGCTATGTTAACGAGGCAGACATTTCTGTGTGAATTATTTCCAATGTCTGTGAATGGATACCCAAGAGGGGCTGTAGTACTTCAATGCTGCATTTGCATGTGCAGAATGCCAACATTGCAGCGACCAACAATTTAAGGGATAAGAGATAAACTATTAATAATTGGCATGTTGGCGAAGTGACACTTGAGGGGGCATTCAGTAGTCTGTTCTCCCGGTGCGCTCTTCCCACATGCACAAGAGGGGAGCTGTCTCTTACGGAGAGCATTACCTTTGCAATGGCTACCACCTAGTATCTAGCTCACCAATGGTTTCTCACTACAGTGATATGGCAAACTATAAACACATATCCTTGCAGGTCTCAAGGAGAGGGACGGGTGGCACCTTTTTTCTCGCCCCCTTTTACTTTAAGTCACAAGTGATCGCAATGTTAACTTTCTGTGCCACAAACATCTCGTTATGTTCCTTTCAAACATTACAACTCTGGGTTTTGCAGTTAAAAAGACTACAATTATGCAAGTAAAAAAAACGTTGCATACGTCAGGCCCATAGACTCTTGCTCTTTTGATAACCACAATTGCTCAGAGCGATTCTACTACATTTTTAGAATCACCTCTCGAGGGTGCCAGACAATCCTCGCTGTCCACATATAGTCAACACTAGCAGGCAGCCAGCAAAGATGTGACGATATCTGAGCTGAATATTGCCGGCCACGCCGATTACTTAATTCACAGTAAATACTATGCGAGATAGCAGTTTTCAATCAAACATATTAAATAACAGCTGTACCTCATTGTGGAAAAATATTCTGCTGCTCTCCTGGGCCTGTTGCACTTATTCAAACATTTTCAGATATCTCTGGTCCCAGTGCCTCTCTCTGTACTTCTAAACCAAAGCAGTAATGGCCAGCTGCTGCACTTCATTTGGTAAGATGCAAAAAAAATTCTGCTATCTTTAGATGCTCTCGTGCCTTCGCGCAATTCTGCTGAATGAAGAAAGATATCGCAGGTTCCATCTGGTTATCAAGCAGTGCACAAAGAGAAACCATCAATAACTGTCGCGGGCAATTGTCATCTTCAGTCCCTTTCCAATAAACACTCCCCAAGCTGTAATCCAATGTCTTCTTCTCACCTCTCCTCACCTTCCGTCCACGCCTGTTCTGAGGGAGGCATGAAATTACATTCTCTGGCATTTTTTTATTTATTTTTTAAGCCGAGCATATTTCTAATATAAGCAGCCTGTTTTTAACTAGCATGCACGGGGAAGTGATTGAAGTGTGGTGTACTGCCCACTCTGCGCGCAGAATGGGTTCGATGAGAACGTCTGCTAATCGTTAAAAAGCAAACCCGTTTAAAGCAAAGCGGAGTTGCTGTTTTTTATTATGAAATTGCGGTCCGTGATAGATCAACATCTCTTCCAGTGATCACCAGCCCTTGCAAACAGCTGCAAAGTTTGGCAGCCGATGCTCAGGATCACACCTGGTTTTCTGGTGCCAGCAATCGGTTTGTTGAAAGAGGTGTGCAGGTGTTACGATACTTTGAGAGAAAAGTAGTGTGCTTTTACGGGGCATATTGCACAGTAATGTAGGACACTCGCCTAATGTTATGTGCTCCCCCCACCCCCCTAAAAATAATGTTTGGAACAGGGAGTACACACAATATGTTCTGTTTAGGCAGCGCGTAGAACAGGCACGGTGCGTCCGTTGGGCGTTGCCCCCCCGCCCGCCCGCAGCTCCCTCTGCGTCTCTGACTCAGTTTACTTAAGTTCAGAGACGCCGAGGGAGAACTGACAATCATGTCAGTCAGCATGACGTCGGATCGCCCCAACCCCTTCAGAGTCTGAAGGGGGTGGGCGGTCCGGCGTCATGTTGACTGACATGCATTGTCAGACCAGCCAGGGACAGTCAGCAGCACAAGTGCGCATGAGTGGGGAAGGTGAGCGAATTTTTCGCCCGTGCCCAGTCATGCGCACTTGTGTTTGCACTGGCTTGCGCATGCCCATTAGGAGCCCCTTGGTCTCCTAATGGGCAGGCGGCGGGCGAAGAATAACCGTGCCCTAAGCCAATCCTGGCGCTGCAGCAGCGCCAGGATTGGCTGACGGGTTGCCACTCCAGTGCTGTTCCTGAAGAGGCGCCAACGCGGACCAGGAGCAGAGGCAGTCAGGTAAGTGTTCTAAATTTTATTTTCCCTCGGTCGGCCCCCCACACCCCCGCGAGTACTGCGAGCCGCGACTGCTGATATGGTGCTACAATTGTAATTGCCAGATAGTACTCGTCCCATCCGCGTGTCAAATGCGGTTTGTGCCCACACAACAAACCCCTCTGAAAACCCAATGCAGGAAAACCAAAAGTAATAAGCCAGAGATTTATCACTACTCATATCTGCTGACTGTCATAAACATGCCTGTGAATCCCTTTGTAAAGTGCTGCAGTGAACAAGACTCTGAAGTAGTACGCGTCTCGTCCGCATATCAAACAAGCAGTAAATGAGGAAAATCAAAACTAAAAACAAGCCAGAGTTCTTTAACCACCTCTTATAACATCGAGTAAATAAAGATACTCTCTGAGGGGGTCCGGTCCCAGAGCAGTTCACTCTCTCACTGAATTTATTGTTCCCTGTGACAGTAAACGAATGGAAGGGCGGACAGAGACTTTACCACTGAGGCCACCTTGAGAGCACCAGGCTTCGCTAAGAGTAATTCAGTTTAATATTTAGACGCACCAATCGGTGAATGGTCGAGTCGGATGCCAGCATCAAGGCTCATTTCTACCCCAGAAGTGGAGTCAATCGACTAGTGTGTATTTTCATCTAGTCAGATGGTGCACACCCAGTCCTTCTTTTGTCCACTTTTGTGTGCAGCACGTAGGGCAGTCTCGGGCTAGAGTGGCCCGATTGACGAGACAACACGCACCCTCTGACAATTTCTGATTAAATGACAACATGCAATCAAAAGATGGCTGCAAACTCAAGTGACACAGGACTGTCCCATTGATGCAAATGTCCCGCTTTCAATAAGACGCATGATATGTTATTTTTTACAATTTACAGACACTGACAATGTTGTTGCACAATGGAACTAAGGCAAAGTGGGCTAAAATGATTGCACAGGAGCACACGATGCGGTCTGGATAGTAAAGTAGTAAAATGTGTCATATGTACGTGTGGGCTGGAGTTATCATCAGCCTGCTGCTTCTATTGGTGTGCTGGGGAACAGTCGGCATTTTATTTAGTTATTGACTTTTATATAGCGCGAACATGACCCTTTTGGGTATCAGTACATTTCAAAATATGTTTATTGTGTGAGACTGTGACCCATAATCCTACGTTTAAAATGTATCTTTAATGTATGGGAATTAGAATTTAGTGGCTCTAATCTCATTGCTCACAATGCACCTTCTCTGCCCAGCCACGGTTGTGAAACTGATTTGTCGTTTAGTCCCATACATTTTCACTCTATTTTATGACACGTCACACGAGGGTGTGGTTGCCCATAGGGATTCTCGTTGGTTGCTTCTTCTGGGATTGTGCATGATATCATTTGGAGTGGCTTGAAACACCTGTTACATTTACTGGATTGATGTGTAAAATGAGAAGCATAAGTCTATTTTTGCCATCAGAGAGTGATGGACTCATCTACTCACTGCTTTGTAATCTGTGCTATCCCTGTGCATTAGTTTGTCCTCTTTTCAATTGCTATATGTTTGTGTAGTGTATTCCATCTCTTGGGGTGTTACAGGGTAGGTTTGTGCTGTTTATATTTTAATTCTGGATGTGAGGAAACTGGATGTGAGGAAACTCGATTATTACTTTCCGGAATGGTGTAAAAAATCATTGAGAATACTGCTTATGAGAAGAATTTATTATTGCATTCTCGCACAGCTTGAAATGTGGAATGTTTGGAAATATTTGCGGTTTTGTGGCCACGTCATATAATGTCATTTGGGATCGAATGAAGCAGGGATGTCCCGAGTTGCTTCACAAGAGCTTGAATTTAGCCATAATTTCAGGATAACCAAAGAATATGTAAATGATACAATTTAGATCAACTTTATGCATGATTGTCATATGTGTATATAATAAAATCTGATATGAATCCATTCCAACCTTCATGGACCAACATTGGACATCACTGCCAGAAAGGGCCTCTGTGGTGGAGCTAGTCTGGTAACATTGGCCCCTTTTAATATACATTGGCTATGAGCATGTGCGTTGTCGGACTCTCTCTCGTCGTGGTGATGCCTGGGGATGCCATTGGGCCACGTACAGGCCTTCAGACTCTATGTTAACTAGATTTTCATTTCTGTGAGGAGGTTGTTTTCGATGCTATGAATGAATTTACATATGTCCAAAAAGCAACCAGCAGCTACTTGTAAAGTGTTCATTAGCTTTCACACTCATTTGTTTTTCGATATATATTTCTCTGATGAAACAGTGTGCATCTTTGAGTGCAGTGCAGCGAAGGGTGAGTGATGTCTGTGTGAGTGCAGGTTGAGCAGTGTGCCTGTGTGAGTCCAGGGTGAGTTATGTGGATGGGTGAATGCAGGCTTAGTGATGGGTCAGGGAAGGGTGAGTAATGGGTCTATGAGTGCAGGGTGAGTAGTGTGCCTATGTGAATGCAGGGAGAGTGATGTATCTGTGCAAGTGCAAAGAGACTTGTCTGGCTACTCCCAGAGATGTGTTCGCCAAGCCACCTCTTTCTCAAATTTGCTTGAAAATGCACCATTTGCCCACTCTTTTTTCAAAATTTTCTCGGGGGGAGAACCCCCCTGAACCCCCTGTAGGTGGTTCCGGCTCGCTCGCTACGCTCGCTCGCCACAGTGCACTATTTACGCCCCACCACTTTCAAATGTCACCAGCTGCCCCTGGCGTAGAATAATTAAAAGGACGTCTTCAAATCGGGATGAAGATAACTTTGGTTGAGCATTAGACATTGTTTTTTTTTTTAGAGGTCAGTATGGCCAAACAAAATGAAATTAGGATAGGATGGCTGTGACAATCCAATGAGATATTTTCAACATGGTAAATATATTTTTTTATATTACAAGGAAACGATCTTAGAAAATGCCTATTTCTCCTCACGTTTACTAAAGCATAGCATGAGTACATCAACACGAAGCTCTCTCTAGGGAGCTATGTATCTTTTTTTTTTTTTTATTCAAAACGGCACAGTTGGCACTGCTCTGAACTAGAACTTTCTTGCTGCTTGCTAAAAGACTGCCCTGCGCCGTTGTGAAAGATATAACGGGATTAATCTGGTTTGCGCATTTTCAAGTGTACTTCCGGAGACCACCCAGCGTTCTTTGATTGTTTCTGGAGCTTTAGAGAGCGCTCATTTGTGACCTTTAGGGACACTTTATGGCACTAAGCTGCCGCAGAAGAGGTACGGGTTGTGGTTGAGTGCCAGTGTTTAGGGACATGCTGGGCTGCCAGCTTGAGTGCTATAAAGAAATAAGCCATTTTCTAGCTGTGTGAAACTCCTCCCAGGCATGTGCTGGTCCATGTTTCTTTGCTCCTTCCCGGTCAGCTCACTGCAGCTTCCCATGGCAGGCGAGAGGGGTGCCGGGGTTGGTGCCAACTGTGCCCACCAGTAATCACTTGCTTTCTCAATCTTAGCTCTCAAAAATCGTACTGCCTTTAAAGCACACGTTCTGCAGACAGGTGTGTGAAGCAAACTTTTCACAAGGTTGCCCTGAATAATTACATATTTCGTTAATTGGTTAGCTGTTGGTGTGAAATTCACAACAGTCTTTTAAATGTTTCACACTTTTGGCTTCTATGAACTGTTACCTTCCTGTTCCTTCTCACGCTATGCACTGGTCCACCTCTACCCCCCTAGGTGCTCCTCCCACTCGCCCTCTCTCTCGTACCATATCTTACACCTTCTCTCGCTCTCTCACACACACTTTCCACCTCTCTCATGTGGTTCACTTCAGGTCTTCGAGCACAGCTTCTTTCCTGTGCCTTTCCAAGGTTTACCTCCTTCAAACCCGCCCTCTCCTCCTCTTCTTGTTGTGTCTACTGCATACACAGGCGCTCCCTCTTTATGCGTCTGTGGCCTGCTCTCCACCTCTTTATCTCTTTCTCACACACTCTTTCTGCTCCTCCATCTGCAGTTCATTCACCACTTCATGCGCAAACTACCTATCCCTCTCTATCTTCCTTTCTAACTGTTCTGTGCAGCTCTCACCCCTATCTATTCACCATGCCACTTAATTCCACTACACAAATACACTACTCACAACACAATTCCACCACACTTAATTCCACAACTAACAATTCCAATCCAACATACATAATTCCACTCCACTCCAAACCAAAACACATAGCTGTAAGTCATTGTCATTTACAACGCCAATAGCTCAAACTTTCATAAATGCGAGACCTATTGCATTGCAAATGCTTGTTCTTCAAGGGGACAAAGAGCAGCTGCATTGCTCGTGGCTCCCTCTGCACCCTGACTTTTTACTTCATAAAAACGCTCCTCCTAGGCGCAGACACCAACATGTGGAACAAAGATATGTTGTCCATTTGTAAAAAGATACAACAATTTACCTGCGAATGGGCTAAACTTTTTACGGCAAAGGAGCCTGATAGCGTCGACAAGCACTTTATATGATATTAAGTTTTTTCGGACAATCATTTTCCTACTGTCAGTCTCTCCACATCTTAAGAAAGAGCATCACTTTTTTAAAGACTATTATGAAACACAAGGACGGCAACCATCCACTATATTTGAGTCTGCAACAATTGCTTGGCATGTGACATTAACATATCATCCAGGTATATCAGTAGTCCGATGCTGTGTAATCTCAGTAACAACTCTACTGGCTGAATGGGAGCGACTTGAATTGGAATCTTTAGTTCACACTGTAGAAAGTGTCTGTGAGGTTGATGAATGGTGCCAGAGAGATGAACATCTTTCAGATCAATTTTTGCCACCCAATCTCCAGTCTGTAAGGAATCCCTGAAACAATGTGCCCCTTCCATTTTGAAACGCCTGTATAGTCAAGAATAACTTTATTTCGGTTCAAAGAACCATAAAAGTTTAACAATAACATTTTACAATTCATAAACATACAATAATCATTTTGAGCAGCATGAAGTTACATCAGTCATTAAGAGCGTCATTTACTCGCATCGCTTCCTAATACGCATAGCCACAATAAAAAGCTAAAAAACAATCCTTAAAATTCCAAGGGTATAGTATACTTTACATACAATAGTCATTTTGAGCAGCATGAAGTTACATCAGTCATTAAGAGTGTCATTTACTCGCATCGTTTCCTAATAGCCATAGCCACAATAAAAAGCTAAAAAAAAATCTTAAAATTCCAGAAGTATAGTGTACTTTACATACAGTAATCATTTTGAGCAGCATGGAGTTACATCAGTCATTAAGAGCGTCATTTACTCGTATCGCTTCCTAATAGCCATAGAAAACTTTATATAATTGGTTACCACGGTACAAATGTCCGCGGTAGCCAATGTGTGCAGGAAATTAAAACCATCAATATATGTGCAGGGGCGAATCTTCCTTAATAATGGGATTAAGAATCTGCTTCTCGCCGTTAAAGTGCAGAATAAGACAAAGTGCATAGTGCTTTGGGTCGAAGAGTTATCGCACGGATAAGGCATGAGCTTGTCCGACCACCCTCTTTGGCGTGGAAATGCCAACAAAAAGAACACAGTGCATAAACGAAATCTAGTGAGGTAAAATCTGATCTGAAAGTTAATAGAAAAAGTTAAATAGTATTGCAGTTGGGCAGGGAACCGCTGTGATAAGCCCATCTCGCCAAGCTGAGGATCGCGCATATTGCCCCTAATACGATACGCCTCTTTAATGATGACCTTGGCGTTTGGGGGGATGCGTTCTGGATTTTCGTAAAAATGCCCCAGTCCTATCTCGTGGTATGTTTCCCTCAAATAGTGAACCCAAGGTATCATTAAAGCATTGCCCAAATTTTGACAATCTTTGATTACTTCTCTATAGTCAAAATCATTCAATAGTTTTGTATTTATCATCAGACGATAACCTTCACCCTCTTTCCGAACCAAAAAGAGGTTGCTGTGAAAATTTTAAGAATGAAGTGAAATTGTCTGCACAGCGCCTTTTGTAAAGCAATTCTTGAGCTTCCTGCGTTATCAAATCTCTTTCTAGAACACTGAATACCATTGGCACGGGAGGCATTAGCTGAAAAGAGTGGGAATTAAACTCTAGTTTGTTCCCTTGTATTGTGTGCAAAATCCATTGGGCTGATGTAATTAGCCTCCTGCCACCTAACCTTTTCGACAAAGAATGGTTTAAAGTTATCAATGTACCAGAATCATTGGGATAGACCTCTCCCATGTTAAAAGCTTCCTCAAAACTGACTTGTTTGCAGAAAAAATGGTGTGCATCCCGCTCTGTCGCTGACGCTAGTGGAAAGCCCACTGTTAGAAATGGGATTTTTGGTAGGCTTGGGCGTGGGCCAAAGCCAGGCAAAAACCACCACTCTAGTCAGGATAAGGGAGTTACACGTCTAAAATAACCCCTGCTCACCCCCTTGTTAGCTTGGCACGAGCAGCCAGGCTTATCTTAGAGGCAGTGTGTAAAGCATTTGCACATAACCAACAGTAATACAGCGTAAGCACTACAAAGGACACCACACCAGTTTAGAAAAATATCCAATATTTTTATATACTTAAGACAAGACCAAAAACGATAAAAATCCACAATACTATACTTAAAAGTTCACAGTTCCAAAAATATGCTGATTAAAAAGAGTTCCTTGTGTGGATAGCTCCGTCCGGGCTACCACGGCGTCGTGAACAACAAATCCAACAGTTCTGGCTGGTCGCGGGGTCGCGGGCCAGCTACGGTGTCGGGAAGACCCGCAAACAGTACCTGTGAGAGATGCAGGGCGTTGAGGCCCTTGAAGTCACTCGCGTTGCAGGTCGAGCTCCTCTCTGATGGAATCAGGAGCGCTGGCGCCGGCAGACATCTGGTGCTGCGGTGCAAAGCGCAGCGGTGCAGCGTGCGGTGCCCCCAGGTCACGGTGCGAGCAGCGGCTCGGTGACGGCGTCAGATGGCGTCGTCGGTGAGACCAGGGTCGCGGTGCGAGATGAAGGCGGTGCTCGCCACGGTGCTAGCAGGTCACGGTGCAAGCAACGCCGCCGTCGTTGCTGAAGCGCTGTCGCCGGGCTGACGAACTGAAGTCGATGGCGCCGGCGTCAGTAGGCCAAGGTTGCGGTGCAGGATGAGGGCGGTGCGTCGTGTGACTTACGAGCGGTGCCCTCGAACCACGGTGCAAGCAGCAGCGTCGATTTCGGCGGGAAGTGGCGGCGTCAGGAAGGCCAAGGCGTCCTCGTGAAGCAAGGCGGTGTGGAGTGCGGTGCCCACAGGTCGCGGTGCGAGCAGCGGCTCGGTGGCGGCGTCAACAGGCATCGTCGGTGAGACCAGGGTCGCGGTGCGGCGTTGCGGCGGTGCTCTCTGCGGTGCCAAAGCTTCGGCGTGAAGCGAGGCGGTGCGGAGTGCGGTGCCCACAGGTCGCGGTGCAAGCAGCGGCTCGCTGGCGGCATCAACAGGCGTTGTCGGTGAGACCAGGGTTGCGGTACGGCGTTGCGGCGGTGCCCTCTGCGGCGCCAAAGCGAGGCGTGAAGCGAGGCGATGCGGAGTGCGGTGCCCACAGGTCGCAGTGCAAGCAGCGGCTTGGCGGCATCAACAGGCGTCGTCGGTGAGACCAGGGTTGCGGTGCGGCGGTGCTCTCTGCGGTGCCAAAGCTTCGGCGTGAAGCAAGGCGGTGCAGAGTGCGGTGCCCACAGGTCGCGGTGCAAGCAGCGGCTCGATGTCGGCATCAACAGGCGTCGTCGGTGAGACCAAGGTTGCGGTGCGGCGGTGCCCTCTGCGGTGCCTTCAGGACACGGAGTCGGCAGCGGCGTCGTAGACGCCGTTGAGTTGGCGTTCTTCTTGCTGCAGCACAAAACACACAGTCCCCAGTGCTGCGGGTCGAAGAACTTGAAGTCTTTGCTGTTCCTGAGACTTCGTGAACAGGGGGCAAGCTCTACCTCAAGCCCTTGGAGAGACTCACAAATTAGGTTGCAGAAAGTCCAGTCCAGGCCTTTCACTGCCCAAGACAGAAGCAGCCACTGCAGGTCAGCCCAGCAAAGCGCCCAGCAAAGCACCCAGCAAAGCAGTCGTTCCTTTTCGCAGCTTCTCCGGCTCTTCTTCTTGGCAGTCTTCTTGTCCAGATGAGTTCTAAAGTTCAGGGGTCTGGGACCCAGCATTTATGTCCAAAAATCCTTTGATCTCTTAGGCAGAGAGGGCCTGTGCCCAGTCAGGACCAGTTCTGCCTTCTCTGGTGTGAATTCCTGGCAGGAGGTGGAGACGGCATTTGTCAGAGGCCGAGCAGGCCCTTTGAGATGCAAGGAAATCTCCTCCCCTTCCCCCATCGTAACCCAGGTCTATTCAGCCCTTTCCTGACCTACCTAGACCATCTGGCGCCCCTCCTGCTCCCCCAGCCTTCTGTCATCCAAAACCCAGACAGGCAATCCACATTCCAAAGAGGCACACAGGATGACTGAGCAAGAAAATACCTACTTTCTAAAAGTGGTATTTTCAAACACAGAATGTAAAAATCACCTTCACTAAAAGATGCATCTTTAGATTCTGAGTTCAGGCATACTAAATTCTATTTTCTTACCGAATTCCCTGGGCCAGTTATGTTTATAAGATGTTATAAACAAACCTCCCATTCTATCCTATGGGGAACTGGTAGCCTTGCAATAGTGAAAAACGAAATTGGCTGTAATTCACTATCAGGACATGCCACACACACCAGGGCATGTCCCACCTTTCACATACACTGCACCCTGCCCACAGGGGTACCTTGGGCCTACCTGAGGGGTGTCTGACATGTAAGAAAAGGGAAGGTTAGGGACCGGCCAGTGTGTGCACTGGCCAAGTCGACATGGCAGTTACAAACTGCGCGCAGACTTCTGCAATGGCAGGTCTGAGTTACCGCTTTCAGGGCTACTCACGGGGTGGCACAACCAGTGCTGCAGGCCCCCCGAGTAGCATTTGATTCACCAGCCCTGGCACACGCAGTGCACTTTTACTAGGGGCTAACATGTAAATCAAATATCCAATCATGGAAACACCCATCCATAACACAATTTACACAGAGAGCATATGCACTTTAGCACTGATTAGCAGTGGTAAAGTGCCCAGAGTCCTAAAACCAACAAAAACAGGGTCAAAAACAGGAGGCCAAAAAGCAAAAAGTCTGGGGGTAAACCCGCTGAAAAAGCCAAGTCTAACACCCACCTTTTGCAGTGGCATCTCTAGGCATGTTTTATAGGAAGGCCACACAATTCGATTAATTTAATAAATGATATTTAAGCTGATTAAGCAGACTGTGAATGAAACATTACTATGGTTTCCAGAAGGGGAAAGCTCTTCGGAGTGCATTGATCACGCCTGTTACCCTCTTCACACCCCTCTCTTCTGCAGTCTTTTTGTTAGACATTTATGCTCTTTTTCTCCTTGTATCTTTCTGAAACACTCAATCTGCAGATCTCAGACTTCATCTTTCTCCTCTTCAGCACCCTCTTTTTACTGTGTTCTGCACGTACTTCAGTGCACCAATCCTCCCACACACAATGCACCCATTTCACTGTATGCACTCGTTTTTTAGGTCGAGCCTAGCGCAGCGCACATGCGCTGCGCTAGAAAATGACCTCTTGGAATCACTTCAGCTTTCCAGCAAACTCGTGCGTGTGGCTAAAAAAAGCCACACGCACGAGTTTGCTGAAAAGCTGAAGTGATTGGCCATTGCGTGTGGCTTTCAAAAATTGAAAGCCCGCAATTGGCCAAAGGCGGGTGCATGTCCCGCCTTCTCGCTAAACGTTAACTCCCCTGGCCTAGGGAGCTCGGGAGCGAGCAGCAGCGCGGCCGGATGCCAGCTGCATTCCTGACATTCCTTGTTAATTAGCGCGGTCGCTTAAACTTTCGCGTCCACGCTTGTTTATTTTCTGTAGTCTGCTGTCTCAGATCAAGCATTTATGCAACTTTGGGGCAATCTGAGCGAGGTTGTTTAGTTCTGTTTTTCCGTCGGGTTTGGCGGTTTTGTTGTACTTTTGGCTCGCATTTCTGCTGGTGTAGTGCAAGATATGTGCTCGTTTACATCACAAACACACAGCACAGAGACTGGGTTCTGATTGGCTATGAACCATTCTCAGAGCAGAACTCCCTCAAGAAGCATAGACTGGTGGCTTGCATCACAGACACCTGCACATGGGTGGATCCAGGGGCGGCTGGTGACATTTGAAAGTGGTCAGGCGTAAATACTGTACTGTGGCGAGCGTAGCGAGCGAGCCGGAGCCACCTACAGGGGGTTCGGGGAGGGTTCTCCCCCCGAGAAAACTTTGAAAAAAGAGTGGGCAAATGGTGCATTTTCAAGCAAATTTGAGAAAGAGGTGGCTTGGCGAACACATCTCTGGGAGTAGCCAGACAAGTCTCTTTGCACTTGCACAGATACATCACTCTCCCTGCATTCACATAGGGACACTACTCACCCTGCACTCCTAGACCCATTTCTCACCCTTCCCTGACACATCACTAAGCCTGCATTCACCCATCCACATAACTCACCCTGGACTCACACAGGCACACTGCTCAACCTGCACTCACACAGACATCACTCACCCTTCGCTGCACTGCACTCAAAGATGCACACTGTTTCATCAGAGAAATATATACCGAAAAACAAATGTGTGAAAGCTAATGAACACTTTACAAGTAGCTGCTGGTTGCTTTTTGGACATATGTGAATTCATTGATAGCATCGAAAACAACCTCCTCACAGAAATGAAAATCTAGTTAACATAGAGTCTGAAGGCCTGTACGTGGCCCAATGGCATCCCCAGGCATCACCACGACGAGAGAGAGTCCGACAACGCACATGCTCATAGCCAATGTATATTAAAAGGGGCCAATGTTACCAGACTAGCTCCACCACAGAGGCCCTTTCTGGCAGTGATGTCCAATGTTGGTCCATGAAGGTTGGAATGGATTCATATCAGATTTTATTATATACACATATGACAATCATGCATAAAGTTGATCTAAATTGTATCATTTACATATTCTTTGGTTATCCTGAAATTATGGCTAAATTCAAGCTCTTGTGAAGCAACTCGGGACATCCCTGCTTCATTCGATCCCAAATGACATTATATGACGTGGCCACAAAACCGCAAATATTTCCAAACATTCCACATTTCAAGCTGTGCGAGAATGCAATAATAAATTCTTCTCATAAGCAGTATTCTCAATGATTTTTTACACCATTCCGGAAAGTAATAATCGAGTTTCCTCACATCCAGTTTCCTCACATCCAGAATTAAAATATAAACAGCACAAACCTACCCTGTAACACCCCAAGAGATGGAATACACTACACAAACATATAGCAATTGAAAAGAGGACAAACTAATGCACAGGGATAGCACAGATTACAAAGCAGTGAGTAGATGAGTCCATCACTCTCTGATGGCAAAAATAGACTTATGCTTCTCATTTTACACATCAATCCAGTAAATGTAACAGGTGTTTCAAGCCACTCCAAATGATATCATGCACAATCCCAGAAGAAGCAACCAACGAGAATCCCTATGGGCAACCACACCCTCGTGTGACGTGTCATAAAATAGAGTGAAAATGTATGGGACTAAACGACAAATCAGTTTCACAACCGTGGCTGGGCAGAGAAGGTGCATTGTGAGCAATGAGATTAGAGCCACTAAATTCTAATTCCCATACATTAAAGATACATTTTAAACGTAGGATTATGGGTCACAGTCTCACACAATAAACATATTTTGAAATGTACTGATACCCAAAAGGGTCATGTTCGCGCTATATAAAAGTCAATAACTAAATAAAATGCCGACTGTTCCCCAGCACACCAATAGAAGCAGCAGGCTGATGATAACTCCAGCCCACACGTACATATGACACATTTTACTACTTTACTATCCAGACCACATCGTGTGCTCCTGTGCAATCATTTTAGCCCACTTTGCCTTAGTTCCATTGTGCAACAACATTGTCAGTGTCTGTAAATTGTAAAAAATAACATATCATGCGTCTTATTGAAAGCGGGACATTTGCATCAATGGGACAGTCCTGTGTCACTTGAGTTTGCAGCCATCTTTTGATTGCATGTTGTCATTTAATCAGAAATTGTCAGAGGGTGCGTGTTGTCTCGTCAATCGGGCCACTCTAGCCCGAGACTGCCTACGTGCTGCACACAAAAGTGGACAAAAGAAGGACTGGGTGTGCACCATCTGACTAGATGAAAATACACACTAGTCGATTGACTCCACTTCTGGGGTAGAAATGAGCCTTGATGCTGGCATCCGACTCGACCATTCACCGATTGGTGCGTCTAAATATTAAACTGAATTACTCTTAGCGAAGCCTGGTGCTCTCAAGGTGGCCTCAGTGGTAAAGTCTCTGTCCGCCCTTCCATTCGTTTACTGTCACAGGGAACAATAAATTCAGTGAGAGAGTGAACTGCTCTGGGACCGGACCCCCTCAGAGAGTATCTTTATTTACTCGATGTTATAAGAGGTGGTTAAAGAACTCTGGCTTGTTTTTAGTTTTGATTTTCCTCATTTACTGCTTGTTTGATATGCGGACGAGACGCGTACTACTTCAGAGTCTTGTTCACTGCAGCACTTTACAAAGGGATTCACAGGCATGTTTATGACAGTCAGCAGATATGAGTAGTGATAAATCTCTGGCTTATTACTTTTGGTTTTCCTGCATTGGGTTTTCAGAGGGGTTTGTTGTGTGGGCACAAACCGCATTTGACACGCGGATGGGACGAGTACTATCTGGCAATTACAATTGTAGCACCATATCAGCAGTCGTGGCTCGCAGTACTCGCGGGGGGGTGGGGTGTCGCGCGGGAGTGGGGGGGCCGACCGAGGGAAAATAAAATTTAGAACACTTACCTGACCGCCTCTGCTCCTGGTCCGCATTGGCGCCTCTTCAGGAACAGCACTGGAGTGGAAACCCCTCAGCCAATCCTGGCGCTGCTGCAGCGCCAGGATTGGCTTAGGGCATGGTTATTCTTCGCCCGCCGCCTGCCCATTTGGAGATCGAGGGGCCTAATGGGCATGCGCAAGCCAGTGCAAACACAAGTGCGCATGACTGGGCACGGGCGAAAAATTCACTCACCTTCCCCACTCATGCGCACTTGTGCTGCTGACTGTCCCTGGCTGGTCTGACAATGCATGTCAGTCAACATGACGCCGGACCGCCCACCCCCTTCAGACTCTGAAGGGGGTGGGCGGTCCGACGTCATGCTGACTGACATGATTGTCAGTTCTCCCTCGGCGTCTCTGAACTTAAGTAAACTGAGTCAGAGACGCCGAGGGAGCTGCGGGCGGGCGGGGGGGCAACGCCCCAACGCCCCAATGGACGCACCGCGCCTGCTGGGAAATGTAGCCAGGGATTGAAGAGCTATATAATTTGTACACACTAAGTTATGGCTGTGCTGATGCAGGCCATTATGCAGAATACATCAAATGTGAAAGGTAAGCTTTTAATTTGCTGAGCCATCTTGCTGCTTAACCCGCTGAGCCACCTTGCAGCTTAACTCGCTGTCTGGGCTGCAGTTGTTCTCTGATTATGGAAGAAACATTTGAAGAGGTCTAAAGCATTTGCAAAAAGATTGTTCCAAGGCACAAATATTTTCAGAGCCAGCAAAACAGATTTTGCCACACCAGTGCTCCCTTTCTCCTAATGAAAATACTCTTTGCTATTTGTTGAAATTTGGCTCCCTCTTGTAGTTTTATCTGAAGGCCCGGTTTGTCAGCCGCTTGCAGTGTAGTTATTGGAGCCCTTGTCTTGCAAGCTTGTGACAACCAGGTTAGGTTACTACCTGGCCTGTACTTTACCAACATGGTCGATACTTCCATGTCATGCACAGAAAAAAATGGAAAATAGGGAAAAGCAGGAATTATGTCCTAATGAAATCTAAATGTAAACCAGTAATTACAAGAAGTAATCACTGCAAAAGTATTTTAGTATTAGTGTGGAAGCCGATTTATAATTATTCTCCAAACATGACTGGGCTGCCTGCTTTTTGATACTAAATGACTACTAAAAAGGCCTGTAGAACGTGAACAGAAAAAGACTTAGATAAAACAATCTGCAGTTGCTGAAGGTAAATTGCCATCGCAATGCAAGGCTTGGTCAAGAACCACATTCAGACAGCACATGACGCTAGCTTAGCAACAGGAGCTTGGCCACACCATATTTAGAAGTGACAAAGCTTATGTGTTTCTGATTGGACAAAGATTACAAATGTGTCTGATCATTTACCATTACTAGTACATTGCATTAGCTTGGGAAGTCCCAGGTGTCACAAGCAAAGGACACGTGGGCAGCAACAGCCCCAACACCTTTCACCATGTAGGTATCACGCAGTGTTGGCCTCTTCTGATTGGCCCGGTGTTCTATACTTGTGTAACCTGCCAGGGCGACTGATGGGCAGGAGACGCCCCTTTGCCTCATTTCTGAAGACAATGTCTTAACCTTGTACTTCTCCTGAACATGTATTGCTTAAATAATGATGGCCTTCCCTTGTGGTTTGCACGAATAAAACACTGTGGAAGACTTCTCCTTGTTGAACATTCGGCAGCTAGCTGTCTGTTCCCGTGCGGCACGTATTATTGACTTATATTGCTGTCTTATAATAAATGTTCTCTTTTATCATATGTGCTGGCAGAGTTTGTATTATTTCATTAGGCGTCTACATTAGTATTGTCTCAAGTATTCCCAAAAGGCAGAAAAGCCATGTTAAAAAAGAAACAGCAGAGATTATAAATCTTAAAAGTAACTTGTCCTGGTTCTTGCGGAGTCTCAAAACATGAACGATTGGTTGGAATTTTAAACTGAAGAAGGTGGCAACTCTACTGCTAAGAAGTAGGCATACTGAAAGTGATGGGGCCTATATAATATACATTCAAATGTATGTAAAGTGCCACCCTATCCACGCATTTGCATAGAGTCACAACTGAAATTGGCTTACGTGACAATTGATCTGTGCGCTTTGCAGAGAGGCAAAGGATTGGGTGACCACATATTCTGAACATGACAGTAATGAAATTAAATGATTAGTAAGTACATTTATTTTGCAGATTAATTAAAATTATTGCAAAGTCAAACCACATAGAAAAGTTGAAAATAATTGCTAAAAACATGAATTTAAAAAACTCGTTATTAAAACATCATACTGTGCAAAAGAGATGTCATAATGAGTTAAGGCTGATAGTTCATTAAAGTGCTTGATGGCCGGGTGCACCCGGTGTTTACAGATGTGTTTGTGCCAACTGCTGGTAGGGAGTCCTAAAAAAATTGCAAACCGGGCTGGGATAGATTTGTCCGGACAAAAGTTTAAGGGCCAGGGGCCCCTTGATGGATAAGGACTATATATTAAATTGCAATGAAGTGTAGCGGCCTAAATCGGCTGACAAGTTCCAGTTACTTGGTCAATGATGTCCGTGCCTGGAGGCGTCCGTTTCTTATCTAGCATAGCAGATTGTGCTGATAATAATTTACTCACTTGTAGTAGGAACTTGACAGCCCTGCAGGAAAGCTGGATTGATTTACTATTCAATAATGTCATCACTGCACAGCGACAGGATCTTATCTTGAGTGACCGAAGCGCGGGGCAGAGTGATTTCTGTCTAAGTTGATTGACTGTGGGGCAAATGCACAGAAAATGTAATAGGCTCTCGTCGAATTGGCCACATAAACAGCAAAGAGAGTTCGGCCAGCTTTGTTTCCAGAACCGGACCTGATCTTTTGAGGGAAAAGCTCCCATGCGGATTAATAGAAAAAAATGCTGGACGGCTTGAGAGATGTGGCAGGTAAGATATGGTTGGGGACCCCAGTTGCTTTAAGATTGTAAGACTGACCAGCCGTGCTTTTTTCCGGCCATTTCTGCTTTATCAAGTGTCTAAGCTTTTAGCTTAGCTGCTTTATTGACAATTTTTTTAAACGCTGTGAAGCTGATGTTTAACTCCTAGGCATTGCAGAGGTTAAAGGTTGTTAAAGCTTGGTGGAGCACTGTTGGCCAATTATTTTTATAAGTATGCTGGCTTTCCATTTCTGACCAGCACAAAGCAGCCAATGACTCAGGTGGTGCAGCTCTCATCTTCCACCACAATTTGATTATTGCGGCCATCCTTACCGGGAGTTCGTGGAAGAGCCCGAATTCCAGGTGCACTCGAGCTTGAGGAATGTGTTGTGGTAGGTGAAAGATGTGTTTGAACAGAAAGGACTGTAATTGGTTGAGAGTGGTTGCATCTTTGCTCCTGAGGAGTTCTGAACCAGAGGTCAGCAAGGGTAGGAATTTTGCCCCAATTATTTGCAACAAGTATGACTGAGACAGAGCTCCCCATCTTTTTTTATTAGGTTGAAGGCAAAGAATAGCTTGTTGGCTGAAGCCCTTTGTTGTGCAAGATACTTTTAAAATTTAATCTGAAGTCCGTTTCCATCCCTAAGTATTTGTAGGTGCTGACCTGGTCGATCCTGTTCCCTGCTGCTTTCCATTTAAACTTTGTGTTTTGCCGCCTGTTTTTCGGGAGGAAACAAATAACTTTCGTTTTGCTGTGATTTAACTTCAGGCCTGATGATTCAGTAAAACTAAGGAGGGCTGTAATTTGGCGCTGAAGGCTGATGGAAGTCTGACTGCGTAAAACAATGTCATCTGCATATTGTAGACTGCGCACTGGTCTATTTGCGAGTTTTGGTGGATCACTCAAAACTTCTGATAGCAGGACATCCATATCTGCTGTGTATATGTTAAAGAGACAGGGGGCGAGGACACAACCTTGTTTTAGGCCGATAAGTGTGGGGATCTTTCTAGTCATTCTATCACCCTTACCTATTTTGATTTGTACCCAGGTGTCTACTATAGCTCGATAATGGCCTTGAGAAGATTTGGAGGCATGCCCCATCTAGCCATCTTTGCTCAAAGGAGGTCCCTTGGGACCGTGTCGAAGGCCGCTTTTAAGTCGACAAAGGAGGTATATAAGTTGAAGGCCTTGTGTTTTGCCTTTTCGATCAGAAGGCTGCGGGCCAGAAGATTGGTGCTTGTACTCATGCCGGCCCTAAATCCCGTTTGAGTAGCTGGGATGATGTTTTCGGCTGATGCCCATAGTTCCAGATCTGTTAAAAGGTTGGCAGCGTAGAGTTTGGCTTCGACATCGATCAGGGCGATTAATCTATAGTTCGCTGGGTTTGTCCGTGAGCCTGACTTGAAGATGGGGTGGAGAATGCTTCCTCTCCATGATGCTGGAATTGTATTGGTGGAAAATGGCAAATTAACCAAAGGAGTAAGATACGAAACCCAAAAGGCCTGATCGTGCTTAAAAAGGGCATTAGGGAGACCATTTGGTTCCGGTGCCCCATCTGATCTCAGTTTCTTCAAGGATTGCCCAACTTGCAATTCTTTCAGCCATTTTCCCTCTGGTGGGTTCTCTGTGGGCATGGGACCCTTCACGGTTATGCTTTTCTCAATTGCACAATTCGTGGCTTGTCCTGGGCGTGCTGCTTCGATGTGAGTTATCCAGTTTAATTCTGAGATTCCGGCATTGTGATGGCAAAAACTGCCATTAGGGAGTGAGTTAATTTCTGCCCAGAATTGTTTGCTATTTTTTGTTTTACTTGTGTGCAGCAGTTCTATCCATATATTTTCTTGACGTGTCTTTTTGGCTGACCAAATTGCCTTTTTATAGGAGTGCCTCAGCGCCGCAATTTGGTCTGTTGTAGCATGGCTGGGCATTGGGTCCTTTTTTCGCAGCTGCATAATTTCCTTGTTAAGTTCTCTTTTTTTTCTCCGAAGGGCTATGGAGTACCAGGGTGCCCCTTTAGTAGATGTGTCGGGGGTTGTGGGCGGTTAGAGGACCAGTTGGTAACGAGTCCCGCGATGAGAGATTCCCAGTTAATCCACTTCGCCTGTTGGGTGGCAGTGATTTGAGAAGTGATCATGATTATATAGTTCAATATTGCAGCTGCCATCCTTCCGTTCCAAGCCAGGCGTTTTAGATTGTAAGCGCAAGATGGAACCATTAGATCGTTGCTTTGAGGAGCTCTTGGGGGATGTAAGAGGAGCTCGACTTGCTGGGGGGAGTGGTCACTCTCTACTCTGGGTATTATACAGTAACTCGAGATCTTATCAAAAATCTCTGAGGCCACAAATGTGTAGTCCACGATGGAGTTGGTTTTATTTGAAGTCCTTGTGAAAGGGGCTGGTTGGTCTTGTGGAAAGCAGCGATTAGGCGAGCACATGCCAATTTCCTCTAGGGCGGTTGTTAGACCTGGCATCTTTTGGCGTGTTTCCCCTGTCTTTTTGCTTTCTGACCTCCCGGTTTTGACTCTGTTTTTGCTGGCTTAGTGTCTCTGGGCACTTTTCCACTGCTGTTCAGTGGTAAAGTGCAAGTGCTCCTGCTGTAAATTGTACTATGGATTAGTGTTTCCATGATTGGCATATTTGTTTACTGCTAAGTCCCTAGTAAAGTGCACTGAGAATGCAAGGGCCTGTAACTCAAATGCTGCTAGTGGGCCTGCAGCACTGGTTGTGCCACCCACGCGAGCAGCCCTTTAAATGGGTTCTCAGACCGGCCACCGCAGTGTCTGCGTGCAGTTTTACTGCCATGTCGACTTGGCAAGTACACCCACTTGCCAAACCCTAACCTTCCCTTGTTCTTCATGTAAGTCACCCCTCTGGTAGGCCCAAGGTACCCCTGTGGGCAGGGTGCTGTGTATACTCAAGGTAGGACATGTGCTGCTGTGTGCGACATGTCTTGGTAGTGAATTACAGTGCACTGCATTTTTCACTATGGAACGGCTAACTGTCCCATAGGAAAGAATGGGAGTTTAATTATAACACCTTATAAGTTTATCTTCCCATTGGGACAAGTTAGGAATATCGAGTTTGGTATGTCTGAGCTCAGAATGTAAAAATGCATCTTTTAGTAAAGATGATTTTTATGTTCGGTGCTTGAAAAGATCACTTTTAGAAAGTAGGTATTTTCTTGCTTAGCCATCCTGTGTGCCCTTTGCTGGGTTGTGGATTGACTGTCTGTCTCTGGAGTGACAGGGGCAGGGGATGTGCATTCTCTTCAGACAGCCATTGGGGGGGGTCGAGGTGTGTCCTGCCTTTTATGGATGAGTCAGGGCTGGGCTGAATAGACCTGGGCTGCGTTTAGAGTAGTGGGAGGAGAATTCCTTGCACCTGAATGGGCCTGGTCTGCCTGGGACAATGCTGTCGCCACCTCCTGCTAGGAAGCTGGGCCGGAGAAGGCCGAACCAGTTCAGGCTGGGCACAGACACTCTCTGCACAAAGAGATCAAAGGCATTTTGCTGTATAAATACTGGGGCCCAAACCCCAGAACATTAGACACTCACTGGAATCAAGGAACCTGCCAAGAAGAAGAGCTGGAAGAGCTGCCAGGAGGAGTACTGCCCCGTTGCTGTTGCTTTGACCTGCAGTTGCTGCTTCTGCCTTGGGCAGTGAAAGGACTTTCATTACTTGTTGCTGAGTTCTCCAAGGGCTTGAAATCGAGCTTGCCTCCTGTTCTTGAAGTCTCTGGGACAGTTAAGACTTCACTCACCTCTGGGCGCCGTCTCTGGAACCGAGGTTTAAGTTGCCGCAGCGGGGGGAAAGCAGCCAACCCCGTCACCGACTCCGTTGCTGGCTCCGTGACCTGAAGGCACCGCAGAGGGCACCGCCGCATCTCGCACAGCAACTCTGGTCTCACCGACGACCGATGCCACCGAGCCACTGCTTGCACCGTGACCTGTGGGCACTGCACTCCGCACCGCCTCGCTTCACCTCGCCGCCTGGGCCTCACCGACGCCGTCACTGCTCTCCAACCGGCTGTCACCTGCATCTCGACCTATCAGCACTGCATCGAGCACCGCTTCACTCCGCAGCCCTGGTCTCACCGACGCCGCTGGATGACCATCACCGAGCCGCTGCCTGCACCGCGACTTGAAAGCACCGCCCGGCACACCGCTACGCTTCGGATTGCAACTGCGACGGTTGCCACACCCGGCCGAACCGGCCGCAACATTAAAGGTACTGTTTGTGAGTCTGTCGACTCTACCGCTGGCCCCTTGGACAGGGTCAGTGGGAACTGTTGGATTCGGTCACTCTCAGCACTCTACAATTCAAGGAAGTGCATTTTTAAAGTAAATACTACAAAGGGCATATTTTTAAAGTACTGTATGTTGGATTTTTATCGTTTTGGTCTTGTTTAAGTATATAAAAAATTGAATATTTTTCTAATTTGGTGTGGTGTCCTTTTGTAGTGTTTTCACTATAATACTGTTGGTTATGTGCACATGCTTTACACACTGCCTCTGAAATAAGCCTGACTGCTCATGCCAAGATAGCAAGGGGGTGAGCAAGGGTTATTTAGGAGTGTAACTCCCTTACCCTGACTAGGAAGAAGGGTCCCTACTTGAAGGGTGCAAACCATTGCCAACTAGAGACCCCCATTTCGAACAGCGGTTGTACATGATTTCCCATTACGATCAGTTTTTTGATGATTTGTCATTACTGAAAGTAATGGCTTTGTAGCTGTAACGAAGTATTGTTGGTTGGGTTGATAGGAATTTGTTTGTAGAAGATACATATTGAAGTCTCCCGACAATAAAATTCTGTATTGAGTAAATGTTATTTGGAGCGTGTTAGACCTGTCAGCCCTAGGGTGGTCTTGCCCTGTTTTTTTTTCCCTTTTGCGCCTCATTTTTGCCACTATATTTTTACTGGACCTAGGTCTCCGGGCGCCTTGCCACTGCTAGCCAGTGCTGAGGTGCAGGTGCTCTCTCTCACTCAAGATGGCTGCCACCAGCCCCTGCTACTGCAGAGGGGCCTTACACGCATACACACTAGTAGCCAGGGTCAGGCTGGGACATAGGGATACAGTATCCATTCCGTCCCCGCCTCTGTGCCACTTAGCCAGACATGTAGAAGGTTCCAGAAACTTCCGGGCTGTGGGAGGAGTTATGTTTTGCCGCCTTTGGGAGAGTCACCTGACCTAGGGGTATAAAAGGCTTGGAGGGAAAACTTTCTAGTCAGTTGGAGTCAGTTGATGAGGCACCACTGATCCTGGGAGAACCTCCGCCGGAGTACAGGCTTTAGGGCCTAGAGGGGAGACCTACACTACTGCTGCTGACAGGGCTGAGGCCCTGCTGTAGTAAGATAGCTGAGGAACGCCCACGACCCACTGACCTTGCCCAGTGTGAGGGGACCCAGGGAACCACCTTCAGCGTGCGGGGAGGAACATCAAGCACTCCCAGACCACCAACTCATTCCCCCCTCATAAGAAGAAACTTCTGACAAGAAACTTTGACAAGAAACTTATAATAAGGAACTTCTGACAAGAAACTCCTGACAAGAAGCGCCTAAGAAGCAACCAATCTGGAACAGTCGCAAGACACCTTAATTTGAGGAGGCCTGACCGTCCAGCCAGGCCTGAAGCCTAAACTGCCCAACTGGGGATCACCAGGTAAAGCGCCGTACCCTGAAGCGCTAGACCTTCACCCCCTAACTATTCCTGCCTGCTGCTGGGCTGCCCCCAAGTACTTTTCCAGTCAGCCATGCCCACAGGCTGCTGGTGCGCCCTGCGTTCTGCCTCCCCTCAGGTCACTGACCTTGTGAGGAAATCACCGCCGCCGCGGCCGCCGCCGCGTGAGGAGAAGTGCCGTGTGGTGAGGTGCGCCGTCGCGCCCCCACCGAAGGAAGCGCTGAGGTGAGGGAAGCCCCTTGAGTAGATGTGGTGAGGTGCGCCGTCCGCGCCCTCACCGAAGCCTCTACAAATTGCCCCAAATTATTGCCACCGGGCCCAGGGCCTCACCGCCGCCGTCGCGGCCGAAGAAATCGCCACCGCCGCCGTCTCGGCCGAAGAAATCACCCCCGCCGCCGTCGCGGCCGAAGAAATCCCCGCTGCGGCCTAGCGCGACCAGCGAGGCCTCCAGGCCCCGCCGACGCCGTTGCCGAGCAACCGGGGACGCCGGCCGCGCCCCCAGGAATGCCGCGCAACGATTGGGCGCCGGCTCCCACCACGCCCCCAGCGCCGACGGAGGCCGAGGAAGATCCCCGGCCGTGCAGAGGGAGACGGGGAGCCGGCCGGAGAGGACTGCCGGCTCCCGCTCCCATCCCCAAAGTCCCTGAGCCCGCGAAAACCACTCCCTGATCCCGGGGGCCAGAGGAGGGTGATACCGGCCCCCGCAACGTGCCGCAAGAGAGTTCCCTGATCCCGGGGGCCGGAGGAAGGTGATACCGGCCCCCGCAACGTCCCGTCATACCGGCAAGAAGGCCGAGGTACCCCGACCGGGCCCCGCCCTCCAGAACACGGGCCGGGCCTGGGGAGTGCCAGTCGCTTAAGAAGCGCGACCAACGAACAAGCACCAGGTGAGCCCAGGAGGCCCCTAGGGCCCACAAAAACGCCACTGGGGGCCGGGGGCCACCATTAACCCCTAAAATTAACTGTGTTACTTTCCCCATGAGGCGAGGCCCCGGAGAGGAGTGGGCCTAGCCTGGAGTTAACCCCTAAGGGACATAGAAGCCCCAGGATACAGGACATGTTGAGGGGTTCCCCACAGTATTTATTAATTTATTGCAGATGCCTATTGTAATTACTGCCTAGGCCATGCTTTTAACTGCAAAGTCTTTACCACAGGGGAAAGTGTTTGATTGAATTGAGCTGAAGTGTACACCGCCAAGAGTTGAAGTGTTTTATGTTACAGGTGTACTGGAATTGCGACGCCCACTGTACTGAATGTGGGCGCGCCTAGATTAATGCAGGCCTATTTAAATGTAACGTGAAAAGCCTTCTTTTAAGTAATTGAATATGCTAAAGTGAACTGCATGTTTAGGCCCATGTTTTATTAACGTACCTTGAGATCATTATTAAGTGCTACGTTTAAGAGATAATTCCTGCGGCCTCTTAGTGGCCTACAATGTTGATGAGCTATGATGCTTTATTTAAAATGTGCACCAGTTGAGTAATACAATGAATTTGAATGTAGATCTGAATTAATCTGCCTCCTCTGATGCTAACTTGATTTATATATAAAAGATCTTGATTTTAAATACAAAAGCCTGGTGTGGTGTCATGTTATTGCGTTCGCATTTCTGAGTCAAAGTAAGAGTGTGCTGCACAACTGCCTTACACATTGCCTTTGCGTGCTTTCCCGCTTCGCGCCATGCTACCGTGGCGGACTCGGTAAACCCGGTTCCAACATTTGGCGGTGGGATAAGGACTGGTGTTTGTGCAGCACCCTACAGTGACTCAGTGTGCGCCGCAATTAGACACCTATTGTAATGCAAGTGCTAGGAATTCTTTTGTAATTGCCGATTGTGTACATTCCTGCGTTAGACCTGCTACCTACAGTCTAGAACCCTTTCCTTAAATTGTCTGGGACCCCACCTAGGAGGATAGAGTTTGAGTTAGCCAACCTAGAAAGGTATACGGTGACACAGCTCAAGGACTTCTGCCTAGAGAGGGGGGTGGCCGTCAAGCGAGGCGCCAGAAAGGAGGTGCTTCAGAAAGCTTTGAGGGCATGGGAATGGCCCACCCGGAGGGAAGAGGGGACGAGGAGCAGGGGGAGGCAGACAACCCAGGAGGACTGGACCTACTGCACATTGATGTTAGCGAGAATGTGTTGCCAGGAAGACGTTCCAGGGCAGGCAGTAGTGCATCAGGGGGGAGTTTGTCGGCAGAGGAATTTGAGGACAGAAGGGAGCAGAGGCAATTAACATTAGAACTTGCTAGGATGGAAAGGGAGCGAGAACAGGCAAGGCTAGCCATGGAGGAAAGGAAGCTTGCGCATGAGCTTAGCCTGAAGGAACTAGAGCTCCGAACCTTGCAGATGGAGATGCAGGGCAAAGTGAATGGTGGCAGCGTACCTGCTGGGGTTCCACAGGAGCCCAAATTCTATTTACCAAGAGAGGTGATAGCCAGTTTTAGTGTAGGTGATGACATCGACAAGTGGTTGGCGGCGTACGAGGTGGCTTTGGTGGCCCATAGAGTTCCTGAGAGCTACTGGGGGAGGTCTTTACAGGTACATACCTCCACTAGTAAGGGACACACTTTTAACTTTGGATAAGGGGGAGCAGACTAACTACCCTATCATGAAGGAGGCCCTGCTCAAGAAGTTTGGCCTCACCCCAGAGAAGTACCGCCAAAAGTTCTGCAACAGCCACAAGCTTCACACACAAAACTGGGTGGATTTTTTTGATTATGCCCGGAAGGCATTGGAGGGTTGGGTGCGTGGCAGCAAAGTTGACAATTACAAAGGGCTGTCCGACCTGTTCTTGAGAGAGCACCTCCTAGAGAAATGTTTTCCGGAGCTGCGCCAGTACTTGGTGGACCGCAAGCTGACCAATCCTAGGGAGCTTGCAGAGGAGGCAGACACGTGAGGCAGACACCCGAAAGGTGGACAGGGGCTCCCCCAGAAGAAAGAGGGGGGAGATAAAAAGAGGGAGTTCTTTAAAGGCCCCCAAAATAGACCGCCTGGGAGAGGGGTAGGTTCCCCATCCCAATCTGGATCCCAGAAACCCACTTATCCTGACAGGAGTCAGCAGCCCAGAACTGTCCGGTGCTACGAGTGCGGGGAGGTTGGACATTACAAGGGGGATCCCCAGTGTCGCAAGAGAACCCCAGCCCCCACAGGAGGTAAGAGCCCCGGGGTGGCCAGTGTAGCGCTTGGGGAGGAGTTGTCCCTAGGTAGGGGAGGTGAGTGGACAGGCTTGACCTTAGTTTCCCTGGGGGATAGAGAGATCATCCCATGGGTTCAGGTACCCGCGAACACTGCCAAGTATCGGCAGAGGGTCCTGGTGAACGGGGAGGAGGTGGAGGCTCTGAGGGACACAGGTGCCAGCATGACGATGGTGAGACGTCAGCTGGTGTCCCCAGAGCAGGTGATTCCTGAGGAATTCCACCCGGTTGTTATGGCTGATAATAGCCTGGGTCATTACCCCGTGGCCCAAGTTCCCTTTGAGTGGGGAGGAGTATCAGGTCTGTTGAAGGTTGCGGTGAGCCCTGCCATGCCAGTTGACTGTCTGCTGGGCAACGACTTGGAACATACTGCCTGGAGGGAGGTAGAGTTCAATGCCCATGCTGAGATGTTGGGATTACCAGGATGGACTTGCGTCGTCACGCGGTCCATGGCTGCCCGACAAGGAACTCAGCTGGGGTTGGAGCCTGAAATAATGGCCCAGCCCACTGCTGGACGAGGAGATGTCCAGGAGGAGACACCCGGTGAGATGGATGGGGAGCCCGCGGAGGTGACCCCGGAGTCCGCTGAGGTGGTTGGTGTTCCCGTGGGGGACCTGCCGACCCCTGCAGAGTGGCAGGTGGAAGGAGGGCCTACCCGGGAGGAATTTTGCCGGGCGCAGAAGGAGTGCCCTACGCTTGAAGGCATGCGGCAACAGGCCGAAGCCCAAGCAGCTGGAACAGAGACTGGTAACTACCATGTCTACTGGGAGGATGGTCTCCTCTACAGTGAGCCTAAGGCTCCGGTGCATGGGTCATCAAGGGCCGTGGTGGTCCCCCAATGCTACCGAGCCTTTCTGCTAGAGTTGGCACACGAAATACCAGTAGCAGGACACCTGGGCCAAGACAAGACGTTTGCGCGTCTGGTCCCACATTTTTACTGGCCCAGGATGCGCGTCACTTCTGACACTTTTTGCAAGACTTGCACCACTTGCCAAGCGAGCGGCAAGACAGGGACTAAAGTGAAGGTCCCTCTAGAACCTCTCCCAGTTGTCGATACCCCTTTTGAGCGGGTAGGGATTGACATTGTCGGGCCATTGGACCCGCCGACTTCTGCAGGACATAGGTTCATCTTGGTGCTGGTAGACCACGCCACCCGGTACCCGGAGGCAATCCCTCTGAGGACCATCACTGCACCGGTGGTGGCGCGGGCCCTGATGGGGATTTTTACCCGAGTGGGATTCCCCAAGGTCGTGGTGTCAGATATGGGCACGAATTTCATGTCGGCCTACATGCAGGCCATGTGGAAGGAGTGTGGAGTGACCTACCGGTTCTCCACTCCTTACCACCCCCAGACGAACGGGCTCGTGGAGCGCTTTAACAAAACCTTGAAGGGGATGATCAGGAGCCTACCCGAGGACTTGAGAAGGAAGTGGGACGTCCTCTTACCCTGTCTGCTCTTCTCCTACCGAGAGGTGCCGCAGAAGGGGGTCGGTTTCAGCCCCTTTGAGCTGCTCTATGGCCACCCCGTTCGGGGGCCCCTCAGTCTTGTCAAGGAGGGGTGGGAGAAGTCTTCCTCGAAGCTTCCCCGTGATGTGGTCAGCTATATGCTGGCATTCCGCAGCCAAGTGGCCAAGCTGTGGAAGGAGGCCTCGGACAACCTAGAGGCAAGTCAAGCCGTCATGAAGAAATGGTATGACCGGAACGCGCGGATGGTAGAGTTAGACGCTGGACAGAAGGTGTGGGTCATGGAGCCAGGAGAGCTTAGCGCCCTCCAGGACCGGTGGACTGGGCCGTTTGAGATCTTGGAAAGGAGAGGCCAGACCACATATGTCGTCGATGTGAAGACCCCACGACAACCCCACAGGGTGTTCCACGTCAACCGCCTGAAGCCCCACCAGGAGCGTTCAGAGCTCACTCTCCTAATGATAACAGATGGAAGTGAGGAGGAGGAGAGTGAGCCTCTTCCAGATCTTCTGGCGGCCCATGAGAAGGATGGTTCGGTAGAGGGAGTGGTCCTCGCCCCATCCTTAACCCCAGAGCAACGGAGGGACTGCCGCCAGGTCTTGGGGCAGTACGCCTCGTTGTTCTCCCTCACGCCTGGAATCACGCACCTGTGTACCCATGATGTGGACACAGGGGACAGTCCGCCAGTAAAAACCAAGTCTTACCGGCTGTCCGATAAAGTCAAGGCTAGTATCCAGGGTGAGGTTACCAAGATGCTAGAACTGGGAGTGATTGAGCCTTCCAGTAGCCCTTGGGCTAGTCCGGTGGTGTTGGTGCCGAAAGCGGCCCCACCGGGCACCACACCAGAACTTCGGTTCTGTGTGGATTACCGCGGACTCAACTCAGTCACTAAGACCGACGCTCACCTGATCCCTCGGGCGGATGAGCTCATTGACCGGCTGGGAGCAGCCCGGTATTTGAGTACCATTGATTTGACGTCAGGCTATTGGCAGATCGCCATGGCGGAAGGAGCAAGGGAGAAGACTGCGTTCTCCACCCCCGAGGGCCACTTTCAATTTCGGGTGACGCCCTTCGGGTTGAAAAATGCTCCAGCCACTTTCCAGCGGTTGGTGAACCAGGTGCTGTCTGGCCTAGAGGCCTTCTCTGCTGCCTACCTGGATGACATAGCTGTCTTCAGTAGCAGCTGGGAGGACCATCTGGAGCATCTCCAGGAGGTGCTACAGGCTCTGCAACGGGCTGGTCTAACCATCAAGTGCCAGATTGGACAGGGATCTGTCGTGTACCTGGGACATCTGGTGGGCGGAGGTAAGGTGCAACCCCTCCAAGCCAAGATTGAAACCATCTTGGCCTGGGAGCCCCCCAAGACCCAAACCGAGGTCCGAGCTTTTCTCGGCCTCACGGGGTACTACCGCCGGTTCGTCAAGGGATATGGAACCATCGTGGGCCCATTGACGGAATTGACTTCAAAGAAGCAGCCACGCAGAGTCATCTGGACGGCTGCCTGCCAGGAAGCCTTTGAGACCCTCAAACGTGCAATGTGCACCGCACCGGTGCTCAGGACTCCAGACTTTGGACGGGAATTTATCGTGCAGACAGACGCTTCTGAGCATGGCATAGGAGCTGTGCTCTCGCAGCTGAATGACGATGGCCAAGACCAGCCAGTGGCCTTCATTTCCCGAAGACTACTCCCCCGGGAACAGCAGTGGAGTACCATCGAACGTGAAGCCTTTGCCGTGGTTTGGGCTGTAAAGAAGTTGAGGCCATACCTTTTTGGTTGTCACTTCCTGATCCAGACCGACCACAGACCCCTTCGCTGGCTCATGCAGATGAGAGGCGAAAACCCCAAATTGTTGAGGTGGTCCATTTCCCTCCAGGGGATGGACTTTCAGGTGGAACATCGACCCGGTGTAGACCACGCCAACGCTGACGGTCTCTCCCGGTTTTTCCGCCTTAGCGACGAGAACTCCCTAGAGGTTGGGAAGCTCTCCCTCTTTCGGCTGGGGGGACGCGTGTTAGACCTGTCAGCCCTAGGGTGGTCTTGCCCTGTTTTTTTTTCCCTTTTGCGCCTCATTTTTTGCCACCATATTTTTACTGGACCTAGGTCTCCGGGCGCCTTGCCACTGCTAGCCAGTGCTGAGGTGCAGGTGCTCTCTCTCACTCAAGATGGCTGCCACCAGCCCCTGCTACTGCAGAGGGGCCTTACACGCATACACACTAGTAGCCAGGGTCAGGCTGGGACATAGGGATACAGTATCCATTCCGTCCCCGCCTCTGGGCCACTTAGCCAGACATGTAGAAGGTTCCAGAACCTTCCGGGCTGTGGGAGGAGTTATGTTTTGCCGCCTTTGGGAGAGTCACCTGACCTAGGGGTATAAAAGGCTTGGAGGGAAAACTTTCTAGTCAGTTGATGAGGCACCACTGATCCTGGGAGAACCTCCGCCGGAGTACAGGCTTTAGGGCCTAGGGGGAGACCTACACTACTGCTGCTGACAGGGCTGAGGCCCTGCTGTAGTAAGATAGCTGAGGAACGCCCACCACCCACTGACCTTGCCCAGTGTGAGGGGACCCAGGGAACCACCTTCAGCGTGCGGGGAGGAACATCAAGCACTCCCAGACCACCAACTCATTCCCCCCTCATAAGAAGAAACTTCTGACAAGAAACTTTGACAAGAAACTTATAATAAGGAACTTCTGACAAGAAACTCCTGACAAGAAGCGCCTAAGAAGCAACCAATCTGGAACAGTCGCAAGACACCTTAATTTGAGGAGGCCTGACCGTCCAGCCAGGCCTGAAGCCTAAACTGCCCAACTGGGGATCACCAGGTAAAGCGCCGTACCCTGAAGCGCTAGACCTTCACCCCCTAACTATTCCTGCCTGCTGCTGGGCTGCCCCCAAGTACTTTTCCAGTCAGCCCTGCCCACAGGCTGCTGGTGCGCCCTGCGTTCTGCCTCCCCTCAGGTCACTGACCTTGTGAGGAAATCACTGCCGCGGCCGCCGCCGCGTGAGGAGAAGTGCCGTGTGGTGAGGTGCGCCGTCGCGCCCCCACCGAAGGAAGCGCTGAGGTGAGGGAAGCCCCTTGAGTAGATGTGGTGAGGTGCGCCGTCCGCGCCCTCACCGAAGCCTCTACAAATTGCCCCAAATTATTGCCACCGGGCCCAGGGCCCCACCGCCGCCATCGCGGCCGAAGAAATCGCCGCCGTTGCGGCCGAAGAAATCACCCCCGCCGCCGTCGCGGCCGAAGAAATCCCCGCCGCGGCCTAGCGCGACCAGCGAGGCCTCCAGGCCCCGCCGACGCCGTTGCCGAGCAACCGGGGACGCCGGCCGCGCCCCCAGGAAGGCCGCGCAATGATTGGGCGCCGGCTCCCGCCACGCCCCCAGCGCCGACGGAGGCCGAGGAAGATCCCCGGCCGTGCAGAGGGAGACGGGGAGCCGGCCGGAGAGGACTGCCGGCTCCCGCTCCCATCCCCAAAGTCCCTGAGCCCGCGAAAACCACTCCCTGATCCCGGGGGCCGGAGGAGGGTGATACCGGCCCCCGCAACGTGCCGCAAGAGAGTTCCCTGATCCCGGGGGCCGGAGGAAGGTGATACCGGCCCCCGCAACGTTCCGTCATACCGGCAAGAAGGCCGAGGTACCCCGACCGGGCCCCGCCCTCCAGAACACGGGCCGGGCCTGGGGAGTGCCAGTCGCTAAAGAAGCGCGACCAACGAACAAGCACCAGGTGAGCCCAGGAGGCCCCTAGGGCCCACAAAAACGCCACTGGGGGCCGGGGGCCACCATTAACCCCTAAAATTAACTGTGTTACTTTCCCCATGAGGCGAGGCCCCGGAGAGGAGTGGGCCTAGCCTGGAGTCAACCCCTAAGGGACATAGAAGCCCCAGGATACAGGACATGTTGAGGGGTTCCCCACAGTATTTATTAATTTATTGCAGATGCCTATTGTAATTACTGCCTAGGCCATGCTTTTAACTGCAAAGTCTTTACCACAGGGGGAAAGTGTTTGATTGAATTGAGCTGAAGTGTACACCGCCAAGAGTTGAAGTGTTTTATGTTACAGGTGTACTGGAATTGCGACGCCCACTGTACTGAATGTGGGCGGGCCTAGATTAATGCAGGCCTATTTAAATGTAACGTGAAAAGCCTTCTTTTAAGTAATTGAATATGCTAAAGTGAACTGCATGTTTAGGCCCGTGTTTTATTAACGTACCTTGAGATCATTATTAAGTGCTACGTTTAAGAGATAATTCCTGCAGCCTCTTAGTGGCCTACAATGTTGATGAGCTATGATGCTTTATTTAAAATGTGCACCAGTTGAGTAATACAATGAATTTTAATGTAGATCTGAATTAATCTGCCTCCTCTGATGCTAACTTGATTTATATATAAAAGATCTTGATTTTAAATACAAAAGCCTGGTGTGGTGTCATGTTATTGCGTTCGCATTTCTGAGTCAGAGTAAGAGTGTGCTGCACAACTGCCTTACACATTGCCTTCGCGTGCTTTCCCGCTTCGCGCCATGCTACCGTGGCGGACTTGGTAAACCCGGTTCCAACAGAGTGATTTTAGGATTGTTACTAATGAGGCAATGTGATCAAGTTTACTCTTCTGGCTGGGATGGATGTAAACGTTGCAGGTTAATAGATGAGCGTCGCAGGTATTGAATTGTGGTCCTAAATCCGGATGTAATAAGAGTTTAATGCGTTGTACCCATGCCAGGCCGAGGTCTACTTGGTCTTGTTGCCGCTGAAGATGGGTTGCTATATAAGCTGAGAGTCCTCTGTGGCTCTGCCCTCTTTTGATTTTTTTTTAGGTCTCGCCTAGCGAAGCAGCGCATGCGTTGCTCGCCTTGGCGAGACCTATTGTCGTCGGTTTCTTGGCCGAAGGGGGACAGGAGATGTGCACTCCGTACGCGTGCACATCTCCTGTCCCTGCGTAGGGCTTGCACGCTCACGGCGTCTCTCTCAGCTTGCCCCCGGACAGCAGATGAGCATGCGCACGGCGTCTCTTCACTTTCGAGCGCTCCCACCGCGCGCTTTCACTTTTGCGTGCTCGATCGCAGCCTGCCTTTTCTGCCACGACGTCTCTATCAGCTTGCCCCCGGACAGCAGATGGGCACGCGCACGGCGTCGCAGACCACATTGACAGGATGACAGGGGAACACCTCTTTATAACTTCACGTTATTTATTTGTATGTTTTTATATGCTGTGCACTGGGAAAAAATGGATGAATGGAAGTTTGTAAAGGGAGGTTATCCTTTCCCTTCTGCAATAAGAAACATGCACAATGCATGAATGCATACGCTTCTGAATAAGTTTTGTTTGGCCAAGCAACAAGCTACAAAAATACACTATAGCTCTATCTATAAGCGCACACGGATTATGTATGACATGGCATGCACTACGAGGTTAAGTCCACACATCCCTTAGAAAGTCACTACGAATATTCTGAACTAATACATTTCTGTATTGTCTTGTTTTTGTCTTTTCATATATGCATGTTGTCCTTGCCCTATGGCTCCATAATGATCCTGCAGCAAGGCACAATGGCATGCCTCTTTACCGGGGGCTCAGGCAAGTAGCTAAGCCTCACATTTTCCTGTATGTTTGTCTTTGTCCTATATTTGTGACAGCCAACCAATGGAAGACTCGACAAAATAAACTGTGACAATAACATTGAAAACAAGCATTTGCAATGCAATAGGTCTCGCAGTTACACAAGTTAAAGCTATTGGCCTTGTAAATGACAATGCCTTTTATTTATGTTTTTAAAACGAAAACAAATATAAACGGCATTGTTATTTGCAATGTCAATAGCTCAAACTTGCGTAAATGCAAGACCTATTGCATTGCAAATACTTGTTGTTGCTTCTTGTTGATACTCCTTGAAGCCTATGATTGGTGTAGGGTTCTCAGCCCAGGTTTCTTGAAAGAGGAGGACGTCAAAATTGTGAAGAAAAGAAGTGAAGTCTGACTCTAAGGCCATTCACATTCCAAGAGCAGAGTTTTAAAAGGTGATTGGGGGATGTCTCTGTTGTACTTGATTTTAATCATGCCACTCTCCTTGGGGGAGCGGGGCCTGTAAGCTTTGCAGGGTGACCTGGCTCATGTAGCTCGGAGCTCCGGGGGCTGCTGTATGGGTAATGCACAGATTTTCTAGATTGGCGGGGTATTTTCCTGCTGGGCCAATTGCGCCCTTGAGGGTACCGACTGATACTGTGCCGGTTTTTGGAGGATGGTTCAGTTGTGGCTGTAGGGGGCTGGGATACCTCTCTGGCTCAATTCTTTTTAGTTCAATGCCCCAATTTAGAAAGCAGCCTCTGGGTTGCCATAGCTCCGAGGCTGTTTTTGAGTACGTGCCACACAAACTAATAATTATATATCCGTGACATTTGGGGCAGACCACGGTATCAGTCTGCACGCCATAACACAGCTAGGAGCAGTCAGAAGAATCATGAGTACATTCTATCATCTTTTTCACTGCATTTTTAAACTCTGTCCCTACGAAAGTTTGCACCCTGACGTAAAAAATGATAAAATGGAGAGAAACTGGAAATAAACGAAGTCTCACTTCTAAGGCAGCAGGAGTACATAGAGTATTCAGAAGGGAGCCCATGTGGGCATGAATGAATTGTACCTAAGGAACTGTAATATACTTTATGAAGGACATTTAATTTTTTTTTACATGAATTCGAGATTCTTTCTATGTAATATGTTACTTGCATTGTTTATACATGTGCTTGTATATACTATACTGTTCACACTTTGCTTGTTGTGGGTGGTGGAATGCAGTGAGGAGGGTATCAATTTGTGTGTGGGCTGCATTAGTGTTCACGTATTTTGATAGGGAGTGTACCATCAAGCCGAGGGGTGGGGGACATTTTTCTTTAAGGTCCATGGATTGAACCGGCACTGGGTCACGGGGTTAGGGCCGCACCTTCGCAGATGGTCTTCACGGGTGGGATTTCAGATGGGAATGCTAAAGTGGAGAAGTATGTAACGATGGTGGTCGGAGGGAGCGTGGACGAGGCGATTGTGTTGCCGGTCACGGCTTGAAAGGTAGTGATTTATAGGTTTATGATTTTGGCAGCAGGCATTTGTAGTGAGTGAAGATTATGGTGGTGGTTTTTACAGTACTTGATTCACCATGGGCATTTTCGTTTGCAGGAGACAAGGGTTTTTTTAATCATTATTTGTGCATGATTGTTCATGCAAATGTTTTACATTTGAATTAATCACGGTCTGCATATGTTTGAATTAATCCCAGTCTGCATAGCACTTTATTAGGGAAGGGTATCTCTGTTTGTAGGAGGAAAGGGGCTTTATCATTACTTTTGCATGATTGTTCACGCTAATGTTTTTGGTTCGAATCAGTTACGGTAAAACACAGCGGTAATATTTTATCTCCTAAACAGCACGTCTTATAATTAGGTGACAAGGATAGTTTTTATGGGAATTGAGTAGAACATTTATGTGGCCTTTGTATTATTTCAGTTACCCCCTGACGAAGGGCTGTAGAGGCCGAAATGCATTGGGTGAAAAAAACATGAGGCTACCCAGAACGAATTGTTCAATTCCTACGTGCCACTGATAAGGCCTGGATGGGCATGCATTTCGTATTTGAAAAAAATGTGGAATTACGCTGTCTTTGAAGTGAATAAAAGAAATGGATGAAGTTTGGAACAGTAATAAATATATGGATTAAACGTGGAGTATAAGATGAAAATTGGTTTATTGTGAGGAAAAAGATTCCCGGTTAAGGCTGTGCGACTGATTGGCGCGTAAGGCACGTGCCACACGAACTGATGTTTTTGAGTTGGACCAGGTGATCACTGTTACTTCAGAACCTGCCCTTCCTGGATTGGGTTTAAACTCAATGCCTTCTATGTCGTGTGTTGTTACATGATTCAGGGTTTGAATTGTGTTAACAAGTTTCAAGATTGCACTTCTGTTCAATGTGTCGTGACGTCCTCCGGACCTGTAGAGTGGGATCATTTCTAGTCTCAGTAGGGCGTCACCCGCAGTAGCTTTGTAGTGGTGTGTGGCCCCTGGACGGCCCCAGGCCCCTGCCCCGGTTTGTGCTTCTGAATAGTGCAGACGCTGGGTGTGGTCGAGGGTGATAACTTCAGAGAATGGGTGAGCCCATTGGCTGTTCCGGGGCTCAACGCCTTTTTGTGCCTCTGGTATTTGCGGAAGAAGGTTGTGATCACTCAGGCTTGTGACAAGTGCTGTTATGGTTAATCGAGTCAAGTGAGATGTGCTGGACGGACTTGGTTCAACAAGAGTTGTGTGGTGATCCTTTGTGGTCCATTGGCTGGGCCGGGCCTCAGCCCATTTTTGTACCTCTTGCATTTGCAGTGGGAGGTTTTGATCGCTCGGGTTTGTTGCAGATACTATGAGAATTGATTACCTCAAAGGACACGCACAGGCTAATTTTGATTTGCAATATGTTATGCCATGATCTTGTAGGGCCATGCTCAGGAGCCAGGGTTCGCCAATGGATAAACTGCCAGAGCAGACAAGTGTGCAAGAGTGCTCAGAGGTTGTGGTTGCTTGATGCAGAGGGAGAGCTGTTTGAATCGCTGGTTCAGGTCCACTATTGCCTTTGTTGATTTTTTGACATGGTTCGTTAAACTGCACTATATATTTTTTAAAATATTGGGTAGACGTCTTGCCCCTGCTGACTATCGCTGTCCGTTGTATTATCAATAAGGAGTTGGACTGTTTGGGGATTTGGTTGGAATAGTTGTTTTTTTGATCGGTTATTCCTGGCTTTCCTGAGGCGTTTACCTTCCCTTTTGGTTATGGAGGAAGGGTCGTTGCTGGGGGTCAAAGTCCTCAGAAAGGGGGGAGAATCTCCCACTTGGCAGTGAGCATGACAGAAACTCACATTTCTTTCAGCCACAACTTATTTGTGCCCCATTATAAACACCTATATTATGCACTAGTCAAGAGTAATATTTTACCTAAAAAGGTAACACAACATAGTGAAACTAGCCTAAAGGCAATAACGCTCTATACAGTCTCAAAGGCAAAGGTATTGTTAATGATTAATTGGAAAGATAGCTGGACTTTGAGGACAAAAGTGGACTGTTAAGACATCATGAAGCAGTGCCCTTTAAAGAGGTGCATCTAAAGCCATTCTCTAAGTGGGAGTAGGGTTAGCCTGGTTTGATGAATGCAATTGTGTTCTGGTTCTTACAAATCAAGCTCTTGTGGTTTTGTTAAACGCATTTATTTGTCAGCAACAGCTCCCTAAAGAACACATACAACAGGATGATGGTAGCAGGTAGCCTGAGAAAAAAGAATCGTTAGGCAGTATGAAGACTAGGAGAACAGGGAGGCAGACAGCAGGAGTTTCATTAACCCAGTTATCCATAGCCCTATGACCTCTAAACACAAACATTTATCAGTGGGAGAAAGCCTTGTGGATTTGGAGACGTGCACTGCAAGGTACAGGGGTAATCAGTGACCACTTTAGGGCCGAGAGGGGCACAAATGAGTTACTACATGTGAAGGCAAAGGTGTAAACTGGGGCCAGCTAACATTGGAACAATGAGCGTCTGATACCGGCAGGGGGTGATTTCCGGGGTGGTGGGGACATATGTAAGGATGGAAGGAGATGGTCATTTAAGAGAAGCTGGTTTAAGTTAATTTCTCAGTAAAGCGGGAGAGCGAATAGTGAAGATGCATTATACAACGCCGCCTACAGCCCTGCAGAATAGAACAAGCATTTGCAAAGCAATAGGTCTCGCATTTTCGAGAGTTTAAGCTATTGGCATTGTAAATGACAATGCCTTTTATTTATGTATTTTGAAAACCAGCACATAAATAAAAGGCATAGTCATTTATAATGGCAATAGCTTAAACTTTCGCAAATGTGAGACCTCACATTAAGCTCATTGAAAGAGAGGGGTTGGGGGAGGGAAATGCTGAGGTTGGGGAGGTCCGTGTGTTGAAGGTTTCGTTGACATTTGTTTGTGAACTTCACAAACAAATGTTTTTATTTGTAAAGCACCCCATGCCGTGCTTTCACTTTAATGGCAACCGTGCCCCTTTTTTAGACGCGGCTCGTTGTAAGCTGAATACGGCGAACAATGTCTAAAGAAAGGGGTGCGGCCACCATTGAAGTGAAAGCACGGAATGGGGCGCTTTCACAAAAAAAACCATAGCTAATTTAAATGAATGCTTCTAAAGCACGGCCGTTATAGCTAAAGCAGACCACGCTGGCAAATAAAATAAAGAAAGGAGCACGGCCGCTATAGTTAATGCGGAACGTGCTGGCAAAGGAAACAAAGAAAGGAGCGTGGCCGCTATAGTTCAAGCGGACCACGCTGGCAAAGAAAAAAAGTATAATGTTGATGAAAAGGTGCAAGTTTGGTGAGCTGCGCATTTTGTAAATATGACACGGCCGCCATTCCTAATAAAAATATAAAAGCAGGCGGCGTGCTGCGTTGTAGGAAAGCATGTCGTGGGTGGAATAGGAGAAATCATTCAAGAAAATAGTGCTCACAGACTAAATAAAACATACCGAGTAACAACACACGTAAAAGGGCCATTCCTCATGTGAGGTTACTAATGTAGACAAGGCGGTTGGTACTAAGGAGGGACTACTAAGCCTATTCATGAATCAAAAGCAACCATTTAGAAAGGACAGTACCAGGAGTAAATTGAAAAGATGGGTGGGAAATGGGCGGAGTTTCAAGTCCATACCTGAATACAGCATGCCTCGCAGAACAGCGCATGCACTGCCCAGGCTCTACCTAAAAAACTGCAACACCTAGATGCGACTTTGGAGACTGTGGGAAATGACGACACCCGTGCTCTCAGAGTTGAATCCGCCTCATTTTTAGACATTGGTAAAACTGTCTTGAGAGCCCAATTTCCCTCTCATGAGACAGGAGTTTTGAAAGGAAGTCATCACACCAGACAAATCAAGTGAGAGAGCGCCAACATTGTCATGGACATCCCAGGTGCAGTGTTTGGAAAGTGGTAGCACATCGCCCTCTCCCCCGCAGCCTGCCCCATGAACACAACACGTACCCCAGTATTCAACAAGGGCTCGTGATATGGTGGTTACCCACTCACCATTCAAGTCCACAGCAATAATTAAAAGCCCGTTTGAGAGGAAGAATACTAAATGCAAAGCAGAGTCAGAGCAGGTTTAGGAAAGAACTTACCGTGAGCAGCGGGAAGTTTACAGCAGGGCGATGACTGCACTACACTCGAGTCCTCCCATCCAAGAGGCTATCACCCACCAGGCTATGCAAACCTCTATCAGATGTGTACGTGCCCGTACAATAAAGCTTCAAGGCAGCATTCAAAGGCTCAGGCACTTGTAAGAAGTGCTTGATGTAAATCATAATATAAAACAAGTAAAAGACAAAGTGATGCGCCTGTTTCACGAGCGTCGCGCTCAGACTTAAAGTATGTTTTAAGGCGAGCCTCGTGATCCAGCGCTATCAATAAAGTTTCTTCTCCTATATGCTTTGGACGTCCAGGTACAAATATCCCTTCAAAACACAACTATATCCATATGACGGTGGGGCCCATAACACCGCATATACATTCACTCTCTCATATATTCCCTGGATTTCATCCGTTCTTACCTAGGAGAAAACAGTTAATGATTCGCTGGAAGGAGCCGGGATACCTTTTTAAAACGACATAATACTTCTCAAGCTTTAAGGTATTCCGCTCATTGGTCGATGGACCAACTAGTAGGAATCAGTTGATGGTGATTAAGACCAGCTCAATCACTCTAAACCTTTAAACATTTACATTTATCATTGAGCTAAAGAACCACTGACTCATTGTTTTAATGATAATAAAGTTTATATACATTTTAGAAGCATGAATAAGTTTCAGATTTATTATTCAGATTATTACATTTAGCATCATTATAAGAATAAATTGAAATTGCAATGCATACCTATTAGATGGAAAAATAAAGTTCGTCACAGCAAGAACTCCCGAAAAACTATCTATCTGTCCTGGAAAAACAGGCCTTCTCGTTCCTCTCCCCTTTAGTATCTTAAGAATAAAAGGTCTAATAGTATTAAATGGAAAAATCTATTAAGAGCAAAAAGGTTCTCCAATAGCAGCGTCTCGTGCTCAATCAAAAATATAAAATAGCAGCAGCAGCCGCAGCATCAGTTCATAAAAATGGCAGCGTCGACATCAATGGCAATCAGCAGCTCACAGCAATTCAGCTAACATAACAGCCCCCCTCCCTAAGAGTAGGTCTTCTTATACCCTAATACTAGCTTACTAAGTGAAAATGTTACATCTTTGTGGGCGAGATTCTCTCTAATTGGTCCATTTGGGTCCGTATACATCTCATTATGAATATCCTTGTTCCAACCAGTTCTTTGTGGAAAGTTCATACTTCTGTCGTTTCTCACGGGTTCATGACATTACCCATCCGTTCTTTGGTTTCAAACTGTATCCTTTTCTGATACTTTTAAGTTGAACAGTTCATTGTTCATTCACATATTCACTGCGACTTCTCACGCTTTTCGCTGTCCTTCTTTGGCACACGTTTATATGATAAGGTCATTGCAGCCTTGACCACGCTTCCATCCTAGGCTTTGGGACGGTCACATGATCCCTCTTGTTCACGGCCTTTCTTTCTTTCGAAACCCCTCTCGCGCCTGCGTACTCTAGCTCATGGCAGCCATTTTATATCGCGGCACCACAGGCCTAAGCGCACTATTATAAAGATAAACAGAACATAGTTAAGAATAAAGAATATAAACCTTTTCGTTTCCCTCCCGTCATTCTACGTACCCCAATTAGGTATTACCTAGCAAAAGCGACATATAAAGCCATTTCTTACTTACCAACGCTTCTCTTTGCCACTACACAGTTTATTTCCAAGCACAAATCATGCATTTATTATTCTAATTAGTACGCAAATATTAGACTTATGTTATCCACGTTAACAATTGTAAGTAAATTAGTTTGCACATATATAGCGTGTTACCCCTAACCCTTTACATGTAACATACATGGTTGGTTATTTACTAAGACGAACCTGTGTGTTAATTATTCAACGTAAATATTAGGAGGTTAAATTTTTTTCGTTTACCCTGCTCCATCAACTCCCCCCTTTGGTAATTTTTAATATCACCACTGTAGGAGAGTAGGATCTGCCTCTTATGTTGCCCCCACTTTTTTTCTGATGTTTACACTGGTTTCTGGCTATAGTCAGGCTGGGACCCTGCTAATCAGGGCCCCAGCCTCTCTGTTCTCTCTAAACGATTTGGAGTGCACTCTAGGTGCACTAGTGATTGGATACTGTGGCACCTTATGAGTCCCTAGTATATGGTACCTTAGGTACCAAGGGCATAGGTACTTCACAGGCCTACCAGGGGCTGCAGCATGTATTATGCCACCCCTGGGAAGCAGACTAAATCTGACACCACAGGCCTGCTACTGCAGCCTGAGTGAGGAAGTGCTAGCACCCCTCACTGAGATATAGGTTCCCTATATCTCTCCTGCACACACATATAACCCTATCAGTCACCCCTAAGGCAGGCCCTATCAATCCTGAGGGCAGGGTGCTTGGCTTCTATGTGAGGGGGTGCCTCTGCCTGAGCAGGGCCCCTCTGCAGCTCTCAGAGTCCATTCTCTGGTGCTGTTTGTGGATGCGGTTAAACCATATACTTTTAAGTGCATTATATCCTCGCGGTAAAATGCTAACTTTGGAATGGCTGCATCGAAACATGTCATGTTTGGTGTCAAACACCTTGGAATACTACCCCCCGCCAGTCCTGGCGGCGGGGGTAGCATTCCACCCTTCTAGAGGGATAGACATGTACCTACTGTGGAAACGCGGTAGAATCCGACAGAGCCCTGGCATCACAAAATGGATCCCACCAGTCACAGGCACTGGGCTGCCCTCCTGCTGATGACCAACACTTGCAGTGGAGGGAGCCCAACAATAGATATCCTGTCCCAAGGGGGTGTGACCACCTCCCAGACAGGGTTTAGTGTATTGGGGCTGGGTGGGTGCACTCTTAGAGTGCTTTGAAGTCCTGCACTGGGGGAGCAGAAGGCTCCTCTGTGCATATG